>JAQQSW010000760.1:15265-29154 GCA_028646575.1 Pseudocheirus occidentalis
GTGGCTTAGGCTGCAAGAGTATAACTTTTCTTTTCTTTTTTTTTTTTTTTTTTTTTTGGTAAAAAGTATTACCAGTCAGTCAGTAAATATTTATTAAGTATTTACTGTGTGTCAGGCATTGTGCTGAGCAGTGTGGATACAAAGGAGGGTAAAACCAGTCCCTGGTTTCAATGACTTTACTTTCTAATGGGGAAACAACATGCTAACAACTATGTAAAAATAAGACATATCCAAGGTAAATTGGAGGTAATCTCAGAGGAAAGTTACTAGTATTCAGAGGGACTGGGAAATGCTTCTTTCACAAGGTGAGATTTTAGGTGACCTGGAGAAAGCCAGGGAAGTTGGGAAGCAGAACTGAGGAGGGAGAACATTCTAGGTATGGGAGATAGTTGATGAAAGGCATGCAATCAGGAGATGGAATATCTTGTGTAAGAAACAGAAGGTCAGAGTCATTGGATTGTACAGTACATGGAGGGGAATAAAGTATAAGAAGCTGGATAGGCAAGAAGGGAATAGATTATGAGGGAATTTAAAAGCCAGATACCGGATTTTATATTTAATATGAAAATAATTGGGAGCTACTCGAATTTATTGAGTACATAGGTTGACATGGTCGTTGAAGAGGCAGGTGACAAGTAAAAACATTTTTTTTAATATAGCAAGAAAAAAAGATGTCATATGCATACTTAACTCTTTTTTCTCCAAGCTTCCAGGTTGTGTATGTGTCTTTTTGGTATTTAGTTTGGGAGTTGAGACAGGTATTTCTAGTAAACATGTTTAGGATGTTTGAAAATCGCACCCAAGGACTTAGAAGGCCACATGTGGCCTTGACGTGGCAGGGTCCTCACCACTCTTCTAGGTCCTAAAGTGCAGCCTTTTGATTGAACCCAGACTTTACAGAACAAATCCCCTTAATAAAAGATTTGTTCTGTGGTTTGGATTCATCAAAGGGCCACAGTTGAGGACTGAGAGGGCTACATGTGGTCTTGAGATCACAGGTTCCCCCTACCTGGGCCCTGTTCTTATTGTTATCTCCCTTCCTCATTGCTTCTCAATATCCCAGGCATGTGTAACCATTAGAAAAAAAGTCTTCTTTGATAGTAGAAATACCGAAGAAAAAAGGGGAAGGAGGAGGAAAAATAAGTGCTATATTGCTATTTCCCTCTACTCCAGAATGCAAATCCTGAGCAGTGGGGGGACCTGTCCACTGCTACTTCTTACCATCTTTACCCAGCTCCCCAGGCTTCATCCCTTCCTCAGCTGTTCTAAGTTGTTCTACAATCTTCAAACCAAGCCCCACCCAGAAACAGTACTCTTAACTCTCACCCATCTCCAGGCCACCCCTGCACCACACCAAAGGAGCCACAACCAGATCTCTACTTCCATTGATCTACATTACCAGGATTATTGCAGGGAATATATTTTCCTGGGATTCCAAATGTACTTTCCCTTAGAAACATTATTACAAGTGATAGATGAGAATGCTACATTTCAGATACATTAAGGGTTAAATGGATCTTTTTGGACTAGCCTGGGAACCTAGATACTGTTTATATTTTCTATGGGAATATGTCTTGAATTCCCAGAAACTCACTTCATAATGAACTTTTGGAGGGTAGTCTGTTGGAGATTCCCTGTATAATTCATTAATTCATTCATTACTTTCAAACCACCTTGCTAATTTAATACGTACTGCTTTTGTTATTTATGAATTAATAAGAAAAAATTGAATATGCAGTTTTTGTTTGGGAATTGGGAAGTTGCTTCAAATCTTTTGTGTCTTTGTTATTTGGTATCATAGGATGTTAGAGTTGGAAAAAATCTTAAAGACAATCTTCATAGGATCCTTATGAGTTTTTTATCTGCTTGCTACAAAGTTGCCTGTTTTACTTAAAGACTTGAAGAAGGTGTAATAGTATCTTTCCAGCAATCACTTAACCTCCAAAAGTTGATGGCTGCATAACTGATTTTGAGTATAAATCATGCTCTTAGGTTTCTAGCTGAGAGTTGCACAGTGTTTGATTGTGATTCAAGTTAATATTAATTTATTTACTAATTTATTCTCAGAATTTGCCTACCAATTTTTAAACTTTATTCCACAGCTCATCTTATTAAAATTCTTTTAAGTAAAAACATCAGTGATCAGTATGCATATTCCAAAGTCATAGTAGAGTTATTCCAAAGGTCTTGCCCAATTGTTTAATCATAGCATATGACTTTGTGTTCATTTCAGCAGCTGTTCTACAAAGAGTACACACAATGGGGCAGAATAGACAAGGCAGTTGGTAGTGGGAGTTACATTTGGTGAAACAAAACCTTAACAGATTACATACATTTCTACCTTTATTTTCTAACTTAGTCTGGTTGTGATCGTTGGAGAGCTGGTAAAAAGTGATGGTGGCAAATGTGCAAAAAAGCTGGATATGGTGTTAAAGCCCTCTATTCTGAGTACACATTTGTGGCTGTACAAATTCTATTAATCCACTGGACCTTCATAATCTGTGATGTAAAAATAACATTATATTTGATGTGAGGCATAATAGGGCCAAATACAAGACAAACCCCAAACTTCTTTCAGTGGAAACTATAATAGCAAGTATCTTCTTTCTAATCATTGTCTTCTGTTTGCAAATCATTGTGTTAGACACTGTAACAGATACTAACATGAGCAATATTGTTGGATCACATTTTGGATACTCTCTGGGTTTTTGTAACACTGTTCTTTTGTTGCTTTCTTAATGCCTATCTAGCTCTTCATTTTTAGTCTCCTTTGCAAAATCGACATCCATATCCCTCTGCCTATGAATAAGTGTACGCCAAAGGTCCTTTTCATGTTCTCTTATTCTCTCTTATGGTTCTCTTATCAGCTTCTGTGGTTTCAATTAATTTTTCTGTGCAATGTTAATTGACTCCTAAATCCACCCCTCTTCTCTCTGATGGACTCTAGTTCTTCATATTTAGCAATCTGCTCAACAATGCTCCATGTATATCTGCAGACTGCAAACTCATCTGTCTCTTAAGTTCCTTAGTTATGTGTCTATTGACATTACTCTCATTCTTTGTCACCCAAATTTGCAGCTAAACATCATTGTTGACTCTTTATCTTTATTGGCCCCTTGCCTTTTCAGTATGTCTTCATCTGTTCTCTTTCTTTTATCCAAACCATAGATCCTCTAGTTCAGACACTTACTTAAGTGTTAAGTAAGTTTAACACTTACTTAAACTGTTTCAATAACTTTCTAATTTACCTTGATGCAGCTGGTCTCCTCCCTCTACAATTTACCACATAGTTGCCAAGTTGGTATTTGTAAAGCACAGGTCTGACTGTCTCATTCACAAGAAAACGAAGCTTATGAGAGCAGTTAGGTGGCACAGTGAATAATAGAGCACTGGTCCTGGAGTCAGGAGACCTGAGTTCAAATTTGGCCTTAGATGCTTAACATTTACTAGCTATGTGACCCTTGGGCAAGTCACTTAAACCCAATTGCCCTGCCTTTTCCCGTCCAAAAAGACAAAAAAAAAAAAAGAAGGAAAATGAAGCTTGGCATTAGAATATTTTGAATTGTGTCATATTTGGTCAGTAAGGAAACTTACTGAGAATACAAATTAGTTATGTAAATTGTTATACGATATGGTCTATTATTTAAATGACAGGTAAATGCAACTACTTGTGCCCAAGTGTCTTAAGAATTGGTGGTTTTCCAAAATTCAGGTTGTTTAGATCCTTTACAATGAATCTGTTTATTCTTTAGATGAACTTCTCAAGCAAAATTGAAACCATTCTCCTTTTCTGTCAATTAAGATCTACTTCATTACTGTTACAGGCTGAATTTTAAACAATGTATTCATTTTAATGCAGATGCCACAAAATTAATTTATATTATTCTCACGGTTGGTACTAAATTAATTTCATACAGTCATAGGCCTATAAAGTAATTTTCCTGTTTTTCATTTTCTTTCTTATGTCATCTTGATACTCTGAAAAGTAATATAAACAAACTAATGTTTTATGTGTTGGTGGTGAGGTTATTTTTATTTGTTTTAAGTCTTAGTTTTTCTAAAGATATCTGTTAAGATTCATATAGTACTGTACTTTAATCAGTGTGTCATATTTACAACTTGTGATTTGCTCACATCTAAATATATTCATGCCATATAGAAGTCAAATGCAAAAATTATGTAAATGTAACATTAAGCCTAATGTATTTCAACACAGTATCAGAAAATGTTAGGAAAGCCTTTACAAAGTAACTTAAAGCTACCAATCTTGAATGTTCTGTATATATAGATATAATTAAAAACAATGTTCTAAACACTAACTTTTATATTTGTATTTCTAACATTAACATTTACGTTAATTTTGTTTTCTTTTATGAAAAGAAAACTGTATTGTAGCTTGTCACATACTTACTCAGACTACTCTCACTTTATGCATATTTGCTTACCACAGGTTTGCATTTACACTTAAAACCCTTGGGAGGAATCCTTTGCACATATGATATTCTAGTATTCATTTTCTTCTTCTTGTTATTCAGTTGCTTCACTTGTGTCTGACTCATGTGCAGATCGTTGTGACCCCTTTTGGAGTTTTCTGGGGAAAGATACTGGAGTGATTTGCCGTTTGCTTCTCTAGCTCATTTTACAGATGAGGAAACTGAAGCGAATAGAATTAAGTGACTTGCCCAGGGTCATAGAGCTGGTAAATGTCTGAAGTCAGATTTGAACTCAGGAAGATGAATCTTCCTGATTCCATACCTGGCACTCTATCCACTGTGCCACCTACATGCCCCCATATTCACTTTAGGAAACTATTATTAAATGCCTCCTATGTGCATTGTACTTTCCTAGGCCCAGGGAAAGATACAAAGAGAAAAACAGTATAGTTGGAGTACTATCATATAGGTACATATACAATTTCAGATATGCTAATTGTATTTCATCCTGGCATAAGAAGGGGATGCCAGTTGCCAAGAGCACAGAAAGAAACTGCCAACTAGAGGAATGAAGGATGTGAAAATCATCATGGAAAGTGTAGAATTTGTATTAGGTTTTGAAAGATAAGTATGATGTCAACAGGTAGAAGAGGGAATGATGTGGACAAAGGTATTGTGATGGTGAATAATTTTATTTGGCTAAAACATAGAAAAGGATAAGATATAGTTGTGGATTTGCAACCATGGTGTCTTTACTTTCACTCATCCTATCTAGTAAATTCCCAAATCTTGTCATTTTATCTCCACAACATTTCTTGAATATATTCCCTTTTCTTTGTTCACACTGCTACTACCCTAGTTCATTCCCTCTTCAACTCTCACCTGGATTATTGCAGTAGACTCTTATTTTATCTCTCTACCTCAAATATTTCTCTAGCCTATCCTCTACATAACCACCAAAATAATTTAATAATTTAATCACTTTAGGAATAAATGCAGGTCTAACCATGTCACTCTCCTCTCCCCCCATTACAGGAGCATCTTATTACTTGAATATAAACTTTTTTCTTTTGTATTTAAGGCTCTTTGAAATCTGATCCCTTCTTGCTGTTCCACTCTTATTCTGTATTGCTCCCTTCTTATGCTCTCTGTAGTGCAGCTGTACGGGCATACTTACTGTTCCTCACTCACAACACTCCCATTTCCTGTCTCTGACTACCCTTTCCTTAGTAGTGACTATCTCCATGTATGGGATGCTCTCCCACCTGGCTTCTTCCTCCTAGAATCCTTGGTTTCCCTTAGGACTTAGCTCAAACACCATCTAATCCCAAAGGCCTTTTCTGCTCTTCCTCTCCACACCCCCACCCCCCGCCAGCTGCTAGTGTCTTCCCTTCCAAGGTTGCCTTATATTTGATTTTTATATATCTTATATATACCACCTACATATGTAGTTACATATGTATGTTATTTCCCACCAGAATGCAAACTCTTTAAAGGTAGTGAGACTTCCATTTTTGTGTCTATATTCCCAAAGCTAAGAATAGTACCTGGCTCATAGTAGGTGTTTATCAAATGCTTTTTGAATGGCTGACAGATTGACCAAATTGGAATAAAGGCTATAGAGATGCTTATATGTCAGGTTAGAGTTTGGACTTTAATAGGAAATGGGCAACTATTTTTTAAAGATCTTTGAGCAATAATACTATCCAAGGTCATTAGAAAGATTAATGAAACAGCAGTGTATATGTATACACACAGACACATATATGTCTATGTGTATACATACACACACATTCTGATACACACGGTAGGAGAAGGAATAGGGGAGAGAGAGGGAGAGAGAGAGAGAGAGAGAGAGAGAGAGAGAGAGAGAGAGAGAGAGAGAGAGAGAGAGAGAAAGAAAGAGAAAGAGAGGGCACATGTTAGTTGGCAGGAGGAGACTAGAGGTGGGAAGTTATTAACAAAAAATGGGTGAATGGAAATCATGGCCCAAAGTAGGCTATTTATAGTGGGAATTGTAAAGAGAAGCAATGAATGTGAAGAGATATTATGAAATCTGTCCACAGTATTTGGTGGCTGTATAAATACAGTCATATACAGCATTCATTTTTCCATCACCATGCCTTTGTATAAATTATCTCCCATGCCTGGAATGTATTCTCTCCTCACTTCTGTTTCTTAGAATATGTAGTTCACTTCAAGCCTTACACTAAGTGCTACCTCCTTCATGAGACCTTTTCTGATCACCTCAATTTGTAATGTTTACTTGAAATCACTTTGTCTGTATGTATATACACACATATGTATATATGTGTGTATGTGTATATATATATATATATATATAGATATAGATAGATAGATAGATATATGTATTTTTAAACTTGTTTTTCTCCAGTGGAAATGTAACTTCCCTGAGGAAAGGGACTATATATCTATATGATAAAAAGACAAAAATGGTAGGGAATTAACAAGAAGAAAAGATTAAGAAGAGGTGGCAAGAATACACAGAATAACTATATAAGAAAGATCTTAACATCACCAATAACCATTATGATGATCTGGTTACTTATCTAGAGCCATCCTAGAGAATGCACACAAGTGGACCTTAGGAGCATTGCTAACAATAAGGCTAGTAGAGGTGATGGAATTCCAACTGAGCTATTTAAAACCCTAAAAGATGATGCTGTTAAAGTGTTGCGTTCAATGTCAGCAAATTTGGAAAACAGTGGCCACTGGATTGGGAAAGATTAGTTTATGTCCTGAATTCCCAAGGAATATTCAGATTACTGCACAATTGTATTCATTTCACATACCTACAAGGTTGTGCTTAAGATTCTGCAGGCTAGGCTTCAGCAGTATAGGAACTGAGAATTACCACAAGGGCAGGCTGATTTTTGAAGAGGCAGAGGAACTAGTGACCAAATTACCAATATTTGTTGGATTATGGAGAAAGCGAGGGAGTTCCTCTTCATTAACTACACTAAAGCCTTTTATTATGTGGATCACAACAAAATGACAAATCCTCCAAGAGGGGGAGGGTTACCAGATAATCTTACTTGCCCTGAGGAACCTGTATGCAGACCAAGAAGCAACAGTTACAACTGAATGTGGAACAATTGATTGGTTTAATATTGGAAAAGAAGGACAACAAGACTGTATATTGTCACCTTGTCTGTTTAACTTATATGCAGAATACATCACATGAAATGCCAGGCTGGGTGAATCAAAAGCTTGATTTAAGGTTGCCAGGAGATTTATCAACAATCTCAGATGTGCAGATGATAACACTCTAATGGCAGAAAGTGAAGAAGAATTAAGAAGCCTCTCAATGAGGGGGAATGAGAAGAGTATATAAAAAGCTGGTTTAAAGGTTAACATAAAAACCTAAGATCTTGGCAACTGGTGCCATTACTACTTGGCAAATAGAAGAAGAAATGGAAGCAGTGTCATATCTTATATTTTTGGACTCAAAGATGACAACTACAACTGTGAAATTTAAAGACACTTGCTCCTTGGAAGGAAAGGTATGGAAAATCTAAAATAGCATACTAAAAAGTAGAGGCATTATCTTGTTGACAAAGGTCCTTATAGTCAAAGCTGTAGTTTTTCTAGTAATAATATTTGGCTGTGAGAGTTGGATTATAGGGAAAGTTGAGTGCTGCAGAATTGATGCTTCTGAATTGTGATACTAGAGAAGAGTTTTGAGAGTACTTTGGACATCAAGGAGGTCAAATCAGTCAATACTTACAGACGTTAATTCAGGCTATTCACTAGAAGGTCAAATATTGAAAAGCTGAAGCTTAAATAATTAGGCCACATATTAAAAAGACAGGACTCAATGGAAAAGACCCTGACATTGGGAAAAATTGAAGGCAAAAAGAAAAGGGGACGGCAGAGTATGAGGTGGAGATAATGAATGTGAACTTGGACAAACTGCAAGAGATAGTGGAGGATAGAAGAGGCTGGCTTGTTGTGGTCCATTGGGATCATGAAGAGTTGGACACAACTAAATGATTGAGCAACAATCTCTCTCTCTCTCTCTCTTTCTCTTTCTCTCTCTCTCTCTTTCTCTCTCTCCCTCTCTGTCATCTATATGCCTACATATCTATATCTCTAGTGACATATCTTTTCTCCCCAGTACCTGGCTGCTTAACAAATGCTTATTGTGTGAGAGGAAGGGAAGTGTCAAGAATGACACAATGATTGGGAGATAGTGGTACCTTTGATAAAAACAGGAAGTTAGGTAGAAGAGTATGTTTCAGGGGAAAGTAATAATCCTATTTAGACATATTGGATCTTTAAATGTCAGTTGGTGGAAGTGTTGAGTAGATAATTAGAAATGTGACTCAGGTGATTAAAGCTAAAGATGTAAATTTGTAAGGCTTCCCACTAGAGGTGATTTTTACTAAAACCCCTGCTCACTGGAATTAAACAGTTAAAAAGTGAGAGCTGATTTCAGTCCACAAATGTTTGGAAGCAGCATAGCCAGTTCTAATTTTAAATGGTCCTGAATTACCCTTGTTTCTGGGTCTTCTAAGCTATTGTCCAAAGGTTCTTCTGGTTTTTAAAACTGGGGATTATTATTCTCAGGTACAATTGTGAAACATCAGAAATATCAGACAAGACTAGTCATATAATTTCATTGGTATAAAGAACTTTAAGGTGAGGAAACTACCTCTACTCATGCAATTCTGTATCATCTCTCCAACTAAGAATCTTAGAGAGTTGCCTGGCACTGAGTTTAAGTGACTTGCCTGTGGTCACATGGCATTGAAAGTACATTTGAATAAAAACCAATTTTGTGTTAATTATATCTGTCCTCCTATGACACTGAAATAAATCAGCTCCAATCTTTCTACTAAACAGACAAAGGAGACCATCTTTTTTTAAGTAAGAAAAAGCATATTATATTTTTCAGTGGTGGAGATGAGGTTTATAATTTAGAATTTGTGTGTTTTGGGGGTTAGAAACTATTGCTGCTGCACTGAACTAGTTGAAAAGGTTCAGTCCAGTGCCTACCACCATGTTTTGTACATTGTAGGTACTTAGTAAATGGTTGTTGGGTTGAGTATGCGGGACATTTGCTTAGGGCTCTAAGAATGTTGGCTTAACAGCTTTCTCTAATTTTTCTTTGTGTGTCCCGTCTACCTCTTTCTCTGGTTTGCTTGGAATACCTTATAAAAGAGTAGTGTGAAGTGTTAGTTTCATTTTAGATGTCTTCTTCCAATGCAGTTTACTTCTATAAGCATGAGATATCTAAAACAAACTGTTCAAATAGCTAAAAGAATTTTATTGATACAGAAATCTACTGACCAATTGCAAAAAACAAAACAAAATCAAATCAAACGTGATAGATATCATGTAGGAGTCATTGATAAGCCATAACAAATTGTTCATCTTTCTTTTATCTCCGAATATCAATAAATCAATGAACAATCATTTATTAAGCACAGGGGAATTGTTTTAATGGTCCCTTTCTCTGAAATAGGAAAGTTTGAGGAGAGTAGAACCAGGAAGGCTTTTTGAGATCAGTACCATGTATTTTAAAGAGCAGCTTATTGTAGTTGCAACCTTTATCACTTTTGGTTAATAATCAGATAGGCAAACAAAAACATTTAATGTGAGCCAATATCCATAGAAAGGAGGAATTGTCAGCTTACTCCTAAACTTTTCTCTCTTCTCTTTCTTTTTTAACTTCAAATAAGCCATGCAATTGTTTCTTTAAAAATCCTCCTTTGAAAAACAAAAAATTTTTTTTGCCTTCATTACAGGCCACTGGTGGTCTTTAATAAATGAAACTTTGGAGATTTTGCCAATCTTTATGTGATCATTAGTTAAACTAGTGAAGCCCCTCTTTGTGTAGTTAGCAGGAGAGCTTAATGTAGGATCATGGTTAAGTCTAAGGTAATTGGTCCCTTTTGACCTTCCCTCCCTTGTACGGTTTGCTGGTTTTGAAGAAATACTCTCAGAATACAACAGAAATACATATCTTCATCTGGAGCCAGAACTTATTATAAAAGTATGGATAGCAAATTAATAAAGTTTAAGTAGAGCAGGAAACCCATGAGGGAAGTGAATTGTCCAGGTAGCAGTGAAGCAGAGAAAAGCCTGGCAAAGTGATAACTTCACCATGTCCCACAGTCCAGCAAGTGGACATATCCAAATAAATAGCAAATTTTGCATAGACATATGGGTCATTCAGTCAGACAAAGCTCCACTTGCTCATAGTTTTATTCATTTTTGGGTAGCGGTACTCTTCCATGTTATTCAGTCTTTTTGTTATGTATCCACACTGGGCCTCTCTCTTTTCTGAAGAGAATAAAAGTTCCTGAATTCCCTTGTCCTATATAATTTTGACCTCCCATGAGTCATCCACCTAGGGAAAACCACACTTCCCATCACCCTCTCCTCCTTCTCCTCTGTACGTTATTAATAAGTAAGAAATTACATTCATCAGTAGATATTATTTATATTTATTTGTGTGTACTATGTTTATACACATATGCATATATGTATGTGTACATGTACACAGATATACACATCTTACCTTGAAGTTTGATAATATCAGTTCTGTTATTTTGCATAGATTTATATCTTTTTTTATAGCTAGTGGGGAAATCTTTTGAAACAATGTCCCTGTTCCCAGGAAAATTTGGTTGAAAATAATTGTTTAAAATCTTTATGCCCAGGGAGAGTTGATATTTGTATAATATCAATCATTATAGTATTTAATAACATCTTCTGTGTAATCAAGCTCTGCTAGGTGTTGTGAAATACAGAAGGCATTAGTACTTCACCTTAACAGTTTATAATTTTGTAAAGGGAAACCAGTATGGTTTGCTAAGATGAAGAACTGATGTACATCTTAATTCTTCCTTAGATGTTTATTATAGTAGATAGGGATTAGACCTGTGATTTTGTTGGTGTTGGGAACTTGCAGTTAAGGAAATTTCCTTCTCTACTAATGCAGGTTGGCACCTTCTCTACAATTTATGATCTTAGAGAGTTGACTAGAGCACTGAGGAGTTAAATGAATTCCCCATGGTTGCACAACCAGTTTATATCAGAAGTACTTGAATCCTGGTCATCCTGGCTTTCAAGGCTGATTTTCTATCTACTATGCCATGCTACCTCTAGTATGGCTCAATTAATTTGTGTTTGAAGGACAGACATGCCCGTATTGAAATGTTAAGTACAAAATATATAGACTAGAATCTTTTAGTTCTCCCTACAGGGTCTAGGGTATATGACAGGATCATAGGGGAAAGTATTATCCTGAGATCCTTTCATTAAGCAAATATTTGCCATTTACCATGTGTTCTGATATGTGTGTGTGTGTGTGTGTGTGTGTGTGTATATATATATATATAAAATTGGACTATATGCATTGAAGAATATGAGTAGTAAAGACATGGTCCCTACCCTCAAGGAGCTTATAGTCTAGTTGGAAAGACATGACAGACACTTGAGAAATTGAATACATTGAAGCTCTGTAGGATTAAGAGCCAGATATTGAATATGAGATAGATTGATAGTAAGTACAATGGGAGTAATGATTCACATTTTGTAGCACTTCATAATTTACAAAGCACTTATCTCACAATGAATCTGTAAATGTTATTATCTTCATCTATATCAGATGAAGAAATCGAGGCTCAGAGAAGTTGTTGACTTGCTCAGGAGCACATAACTAGTAAGTAGCTAAGCCAGTACTTGACCCTAATAATCTAGGGCTTTCTTCCTGTACCACATGGTTTTGCCCCCCACCCCTTCAGTGTTAGATCCATCTGCTTCATCCAGTGAATTGAAATTACTGTGACCACCATTCTTAACCTGTGGGAACACTTGATTTCATGGCTATTGTGGTGTTGGTATAGGTATCCTATTTTCTCTTTATTTCATTTAATGAAAAACTGGAATTTTTCAAAAGAACTTTTGCTAGAAAACTAATAATGGGAATTACAAAAGGTCTTTCCAAGTGCGGAGTTTGTATCTTGCCTCCGTACCTGTCTCTTGAAATCCTGAGTTCTCTTCAAGGCTCAGTTCAAATGGGCTTCTTAAATGAAGCCTTCCCTGATCTTGCTAATTTTAAGTGCTCTCCCTCCCCATCTCACACCCTGACCAATTACTTTGTATTTGTCTGCATTGACTTATTTGAATATGTGTTCTTTCCCTTTGGTAGAATGTAAGCTCCTCAAGCACAAGAGCTGTTTTATTTTAACTTTTTTATATTCTCAGTAGGTCTGGCACCTAATTGATGAATTATTTTTGTTGTTATTGTTGTTTGGCCATGTCTGACCCTTTGTGATCCCATTAGGGGTTTTTCTTGGCAAAAGTACTAGAGTGATTTACCATTTCCTTCTAGAATAGAAGCATTTTGTCAGGTAATCAGAAGTTTAGTGACTTGTCCAGGGTCACACAGTTAGGAAATGTCTGAGGCTAGATTTGAAAGCAGATCCTCCTGACTCCAAGCCCAGTGCTTTATCCACTGAGCCACCAGCTGCCTCTTAATGAATTATAATCACATTTAATATCTTGGAAGGATTTGCATTTAAGTCTTTATCTCTCAGTCTAGAGTGTCTAGAAACCATGTGATGTTGATAGTGGCACCATCATTTCTGAAGCTTCTCTGTACTGTGTGAGTTTACCCTATTATTTAGTAGACTTTATTGATTAGGCTTCTACCTCTTCTGGATTCAAACCTGATGACTTCCTGCTAATTTCAAATAAGGGATGTGCTTAACTCTCAGCTTATTTACAAATCAGTGATTACTTGAGTAAAAGAAATGATCCTGTCTTTGCTGATTCATGTTGTTTTTCTCTAACACTTCATTTTACACATAGGAAATGATTAGAAATCCCTTCATAATAAAGGGTCAAATAAGAGAAATCTTTAAATGGTGAATTGGGAAGTTTAGACAATCTTATAGAAAATGGGGAGTAAATCTAGAGTTCAAGACAGTGTAGTGAGGTGATGAAAGCATTGTTTTGGGAAAATTAGTATGTTGGTGTTAAGAAAGATGGACTGACAGAAGAGAAACATGAGACTGATCAGCTCTTTAGCTTCTTCTTTTTTTTAAATTAATTTTATTGGTTTCTTGTTTACATCATTTATTTTCATGAGATTTTTGAATTACAAATTTTCTCCCCGTCTTTTCCCTGCCCAAACCCCAAAACAGCGATCCCACTGTAGAGCCCCTCCCCTGGTCTACTCTCTAACTTTCTGGTAGGACAGGGAGGGTCTCCATACCCCAGCCCCTGTATATCTTAATTCCTTGTTGCAGGTATTGCAGAGCTTTAAATTCTAGATTCTTTTGATTCCTCCCTTGTCACCCACCCCCACTGGAAGGACAACCAATTCAATACAGGCTGTGTAGGTGTGATTATACAGGACATCTTCATAGTGGACATATTTTGACAGTGATCATATGTCCCTCCTTCCTATCCCTCCCCCCT
>JAQQSW010000761.1:0-27500 GCA_028646575.1 Pseudocheirus occidentalis
CTCTTCATCAAATGCTATGACAGCAGCCACTTCATTTTTTCATTTGTTATTGTAATGTGATGAGGATTTGCTGTGTCATGTCACAGAGGGCACTGGGCACCATCTTTTATTCTTATAAGACTCAGTTTTAATGGAATTATACAATTTAGTTCTCCAAACCCTGAGCCTGCCGAATCATTCAGTGAATGCTAAGAAAATTGTCTTAACTAACACAGTGCAAATCAATGACTCAGTTTAATATATCATAAAAATAATTTTTTAAAAAGAAAGAAAATGAGTAAAAGAAAATTTTGGATTTGGGGAAAATCCAATCCTCTCCTGCCTTGAGGTTTCAGAATGCAAAGCCGTCCTTTCATTTCTTATCTGGGAAGAGAGAGAGGTGAGTACTGGCCCTATGTTCTGCTGATGCAATTGGGCTTCTCAGTGGATACCGCTGGGATTTTTCTTCTTCAGGAAAGGAAGGGAGAAGAAGGAACATCTGCATCAGTCTGTCCCTCACCACCTAGGGCTAGCTCTAAAGTACAATTAACTAGGAAGCATGGAGTCTTGGAGTTGGAATGGCAAGGAGTTTAGTAGGACTACATGCATAAAGGCGGGGTGACCTGAGGGAGAGACCATTGAATCTTTTTATGTGATATAGACCCCTTTGGCTACCTGGTGAAGCCAATGGATCCCTTTTAAGAATAATATTTTTAAAATTCATAAATAAAATAATATGCATATGATAATATAAATAAATAAAACACATGGGATTATAATTATATTGAAATTAAATTGTAATTTTTCCCACACCAATTCATCAATCCCCTGAATCTAGTCAATGGACTCCAGGTTAAGAAGCCCTGACTAATTCAACCTCTTTCATCTATAGATGAGAAATCTGAGGTCCAGGGATTGCCAAGTGACTTGCCCGAGGTCAGTCATATCAGAGGCGGCATTTAAAGCCCATCCTTTGATTACAAAGCCAATCTGGAGTACTCACAAAGTGACTCCTTCCATTGAACCACATAGCCCACCCAGAAAGGACCCTGGCTTTGTAATGAGAAGGCCGGAATTGTTGTGAATCATCAGCACAATTAGGAATCAACAATATAATTAATCAGTCTAGAAGGCTAGGAGGAGCCCAGGATACACTCAACATGAATTGCATTGACAGAGCCAGAGTGCCCAAGGCCATGGAAGAGATAGCCCTGTTGGACTAGCTGGAAATGCATAGGACTTACCCAGGGCAGATATTTAAATCTCTGTCCAAAGTGTTCAGGTTCCTCTCTAGTTAGAGGTTTCATGTGTGAGCAGATCTTTGGGTCTTGGTTTTTATTAATAACATTTAAATTCTTAGAATAGGAGAGACAGAGACAGTCACAAAAACACAGAGGAACAGTGAGAGATGCACATGAAGCAGAACCATGAGTCCCTGGGCTAAAATGATGGGCCTTGCCAGGGAACTTGTTCACCCATTGGTATACTATGAAACCACAAAGCAAGGGTAATGGGAATCCTGATTGTAAACCAGCTTTCTCTATTAAGTATCAGGTACTAGACCTTCCTGGCTTATTTGTCCCCATCCCATTGCAAACTCTTCCCCATATGCAGTATGGTGATTAAAGAACAAAAAAAATTTAATGACCAAAATTTTTATTATCAATCAATCAATTAGCCTTCACTGAGCACCTACTACATGCTATGCATTGTGCAAAGTGCTGGGACTACAGAGACAAAAATAAAACAGTCCTCTGCTCTCAAGGAGCTTATGTTCTAAGGAATTGGCCTAGAAAGGAAATGTATCACTAGTAAGTGACCAATGGCCATGGTCCAGTCAAGCCCCTGTCTCCTCTAAGCCCTACCATGTATGGAAGGTGAAGGATGGAAGAGCTTGGCATGCTATGGTCCATGGGGTCACAAAGAGTCAGGCACAATACAAGAACTGGACAACAGTAACAAAATCCAATCTTCAATTCTTCTCTTCCCACCCTTAAACATTTCTAAGATGTGGAAGAATGAAAGTTCACTGGCATAACAGACCCCCACCCATCTCCATACATTATAGGCAGGGAGGACCATATCTGTCACTCTTAGCACTTTCTAGGAAAGCAGGTGAACACTAGAGGGGCTGTGAGCCATATGACTTGCACACAAGGTGATTCCTGGAGTTCTTCAGCATGCTTTCATCCTCTTTATTGGAGAGCCATTGGTTTCTTCCTGCCTCCTCCCACACTCCTTGTCTCTCTTATAGCTGCCAGCTCAAAAATGAGGGAGGAAATGAAGACCTTCAGCATCTCCAAGTCATGGCTAGAGGGGGCATAGCCAGGCAGGATCCTCCTGCCATCACTTGGCTGCCCCTTCTTCTTTGTTTCCCTTTTCCCAAGCTTGCCTTGCCTCTGTATCATGGATCAGTCCCTCCAATTAAGGTTTGCCAGTAAGGTTACAGGACCACAGACTGCACTTTGCTCTGGCCGGGAAGCATCCTACCAACACAGGCATGGGGAAAACGAACACCTAGAGAATCTAGAAATGTGTCCAAGGCAGCACACTCTTTGTTCAAGGAGTTAGGCAAGGTCTGTGGTCTCTTTGCTAGTGCTTCCCATCCTGCACTTCCATAACAGAAGAAGCAGTTCTCAGCACCCTAAAGGTCCGATGTGGTCTTGTCCAACTTATCTCAAGGATGAGTGATTTAACTCCCCATTAGATTTCTGTCTGGGAAAGAGTGTGTCCAAGGGATGCTGGGCAATCTAATGAGGGGTTCCTTTCCTGTTTGTATGACCTGGCATATCCTACTCTGGCACGAACATCTCTGAGCCTGGGTTTCTTCAGCTATGAAATGAGGACAAGCATACTTCCATGATTTGGCATAGAGAGCTATGATTACGGCAGCACTTTGCAAACATAGTGCTTTTAAAATAAATGCTCGTTGTTGTCCTTGGTTACAGGCGGTGCAGTGGATAGAGCGCTGAATCTGAAGTCAAAAAGATTCATCTCCTGAGTCCAAATCCGGCCTCAGACACTTCCTAGCTGTGTGACCCTAGACAGGTCACTTAACCCAGCATGCCTCAGTTTCCTCATCTGCAAAATGAGCTGGAGGAAGAAATGGCAAAGTCGCTCCAGCATCTCTGCCAAGAAAACCCTAAATGAGGTCACAGAGAGTCAGACGTGACTGAACAACAAGTCCATTGTTGTCATTATTATTATTAGTCCTGAATTCTAGGCCAGTTCCAAGACAGATTGCCCATAGGGAGCAGGTCCTTTGGAAAAAGGCTGTCTGTTGATCTGTTTATCCATGGGCAAGGGAAAGGGAGCCAGGGAGGTTGGCCGGATGACTAAGGCCAGAAACTCATGAAAACTTGGCTGCAGATTGTGCCAGTGAGCTAACATCTGAGGGATTATTTCTGAGGTTATCATGGTCTGTGCTGTAGAAAATCCCCATTGAGGGAAGAGAGCAGCAATCACCTCCTGGCCTTCAGTCTTCTTATCTGAAAAATGGGTACAAGGAGGAGGAAAGGGTTGGACTCATTGGCTTCTAAGATCCCTTCCAGCTCAAAATTAGAATGTTAGTAAAACTATGTTCTACTTTGAACATAGTCTTAACACAAATTTAAGATCAAGAGCTGCCAGAGACCTCAGAGGCCATCCAATACCACAGGCAGTAAGTATTTGAGGCAAAATTGGAACCCAGACCTGGGACTCAAAACCAGTGTTCATTCTTTATGGGCATAATTGTCAGAAAGTCCTTTCTACTCAATTAAAATCTACCCTTCTATGATTTTCCTCCACTGGTTCTGGTTCTGTCTCCAGGAGGCCAGCAATTATACCTACTGCCTTTTCCACTTGAAAGCCCCTATGGTGTGACCCTTAGTTCCATATCTTCCTGAGTGGTATGATGGTTAGGGAGGAGCACTCTTATTGCCATGGCCAGGATCAATTCCTGGTCAACAGAGGATCCTTTTTGAGAGGTAGTGTAATGAATAGAGCCCTGGACCTGGTGGAGTCAGTAAGATCAGTGTTCATCCACTTTAGACACTAGGTGTGACTCCAGACCGGCCTTCAGTCTCCTTATCTGAAAAATGAGTACAAGGAGGAGGAAAGGGTTGGACTCATTGGCCTCTAAGATCCCTTCCAGTTCAAAATCAGTGGTCCAGTTATTCTCATCATGTAATATGATATGTGCATGTTGTGGGTCTGCCATAAGAGAAAGATCCATGAACTAGAAACTAGAAAATGTCAGCTGAAATCATGGATCTGCTACATTCTAGCCTGTGGGAATTTGGAAAAGTAAGTTAACATCCATGACCCTCACAATGATTATGATGATGACGATGATGACGATGAAGATGATGAAGATGATGATGATGATGATGAAGATGATGAAGACGATGATGATGATGATGATGATGATGATGAAGATGATGATGAAGATGAGAGCAAGCATTTCTATAGCTCCTACAGAGTGCCAAGTGCCTTACAAATATTATTACATTTAATCCTCCCAACAACTCTGGGAGGTAGGTGATATTATTATTCTCATTCTACAGTTGAGGAAACTCAGACAAACAGAGGTTAAGTGACTTGCCCAGGGTCACACAGCTAGTAAATATCTGAGGCTGGATTTGACGACAGATCTTCACGACTCTAGGCTGAGCATTCTGTTCAATAAATCACCAGTTGCCTCGCCTCCATCAGTGAGAAAATCAGTCCCAGGTATCTCTTGGGGCTATTAGGAACAAATGAAATATGTGTCTAGGTAGTTAGGGTGTGCAATGAATAGAGAATGGGTGATGGACATAGGGAGATCTGAGTTCAAATCTAGATTCAGATACCTATTAGCTGTGTGACCCTGAACAAGTCACTTAACCTCTGTTTGCTTCAGTTTTCTTATCTGTAAAAGGAGTATAATAGCACCTATATCTGGTAATTGTTTTGTGGATGAAATGAGTTCTTTTTGCAAAGTACTTTGCAAACCTTAAGATACTATATAAAAGCTAGATTATTATTAATAAAGTATTTTATAAAAATCCTTCCTAGGGACATTTGCATTTTAAGATGCCACTTAGAGAAGTGATGTCTTAACCTATAAAAGAATGAGTGTTTAATGGTATAGTTTCAGATTCTAGGAGCATAATAATCTAGGAGATTTCTTATCCAGTAGGGAAAATGGGCTCTGGGGCATGGGGTTCTCCATGAAACCCCCCAAATCACACCAATAAAGGCAAATATTCTTTCCCAGACTATCTCTCTCTTATCCTAGGATAGTATGGCACTTGTGGAAAGCAATTCAGATCTTCTTGTGGGGCTCAGGTGCTACCTTCCTTGAGCTTATAGGAAGATAGCTTGTCAGTTTATTAATTATGTAGCCTTCCTACATAATTGTGTACACACTCCCTGAGTTGCCCACTGATGGCATTTTGATTGATTCACATGTCCAGTATCCTCAACAATTTCTCTTTTGCACGTGGATGGGATTGCCTTCCTAAAAGTCTGTGATGTCCTCACTGACCACCAGAATGCTCCTTCTAGTCACCCAGACCACTCCCCCTCCTTTTCCAAGTTCGGGGCTTCCGTAGTGATGCTAAGTGATTTGGATGATGTGATTCATCACATCACAAGTGATTTCAATACCCTTTGGTAGGGTTTAGAAATAATTTAAATGATGAAATGCATTACTCAAAATATTAAAATATAAGACACGTGACCCATGAACTCCCACCCAATCCAGGCTCCCACTTCTCTGTTCATGACCTATCACATTCATGAATTCAATGACAGCGTACTGTGAACACATAGTTCATATATTGCACTAGTCAAAAAGAAATAACTCAAGGGCTCCCATATGAAGGGGACTTTATCTCCAGCCTTCTCCTAAACCTCCTCCCACTTGCTCTCCTAGATCTTTGAATGCTGTTAATGGTGATGATAATATTAGTGAACACTTATATAGCACTTTAAGGTTTGCAAAGTGCTTTACAAATATTATTACAATAGATACTTACAACCACCCTGGGAAGCAAGTACCATTACTATCCTCATTCTAAAAATGAAGAAACCAAGACCAATAAATGACGTAAGTGACTTACCCCAGGATCACGCAGTCAGTAAGTGTCCTGAGGCAAATTTGAACTCAAGTCTCTCTGAAATTCTGAGTCCCAACTCTCTGCCTATTCTGCCTCCTCACTGCTTCCTATGGATGCCCCAATCATATACACCTGTAGAATGTGGGGGGGGGGTGGAAATAATGGAAGGAGTATCCATACTCCATCCAAGGATCACAAACTAAAAATTTTAAAAAGCAGTGTAAACAGTGATAAAAATCAGTCTCCCTGTCATAACTCACTAGCCCCATGGGATTCAAGATGGGTGGCACTTTCAGCTCTTGGGATCCTCTCTCTCTATGGCTCCCTCCTCTGTCTCTCTTTCAGGATCAGTATCTTTGCTTCAGCACTGGTCTCTGGTCAATTCACTCATCCTTCATTCATTGTTCACTCTTTTCTCTGGCCACAACTTCTCCCATCTTCCTGTTGGAAGCCCAGATGTTGGAAGCCAAGAGCAGAAGAAGGAAGAAGAAGAAGGAAGAAGAGAAATCAACTCTGGACATTGCAATGTACAAAAAGGCCCTTCTACCCTTTTGTGGCACTTCTTCCCTGTTGTAATCGTCATCACCACCACCACCACCATCATCATCACCTGGGCAGCAGAGTAAACGACAGTTACAAGAGACAAGGCAAAGCAGGGTACAGGTTGTATGTATAAAAATTGGAAATGAATCAGAAAAGACTTTAAATATCCTTTTGTAGGTGAGAAAACTGAGCCCTACAAATGTTAAGTGACTTGCACAAGGTCACACTGCTAGTAAATAGCATAGCCAGCTGACAACCCAAGGTTGTCTAACCTCAGATGCAGTTTGTGCTTTTTCCAATACTTTCTGATGCCCTTTTCTTTTCCTCTTTTTTTGGAGGCAATTGGAGTTAAGTGACTTACCCAGGGTCACACAGCTAGCAAGTGTCTGAGGCCAGATTTGACCTCAGGTCCTTCTGATCCCAAGACTGGTGCTCTATCCACTGTGCCCCCTAGCTGCCCCAAGCTGCAGTGCTTTGCAAGCCCTGGGCATGCCTAGAGTCACCTCCCCTTTTCAGACTGTGATTAAGGTAGCAAGCTATTTTCTTTGTCTCTCCAGATCATAGCAGACCAGTAGCCCATGCATTCAATGAGAGTGTGAAACGTATTATTTATAAATGTTGTAATTGTGAGCTTCAATGAAACCTAAATTGATTACTATATGCTTTTGTTCCCCAATAAACCAAGAACACTTGCACAAAGACAGCACACAGCTTACTTAAAAATCAATACCTTTTAAAAGAGCTGTCAGGCCAGTCCCCAGCTCCCATGCCAACAAAACCAACCACAATCCCCTATGGCCCTGGTGGCTGTAGGATCAGGTCTTGGAAGTGGCACAGGAAACAGAGCAAACACATACAACTTCTTGAATTATCCCATTCCTTTCTGCAGCCAGCAACATGAAAGTCAAAACTGAATTGGTGTCTTTTAAAGGCTACAGAAATAGATGGCTGGGCTCTATTTGCTGGCAAACACTGTCCAGAACATGTACACCTCCTGCTGCTAGAGAACTACAAAAGTAAGTATTCTCCCTCAGTGATTTGAATTAAATGTATTTGGGTGGATTGTGTTTTTTTCTCATAAAGAGCCTATCTCCTGGCACTAACTCATCTTCAGTAAGAGGAGAGCACAGCAAAAGAGGTGATTTCTTGCACAGGAAAAAATTCCTGTGCCTCAATTATTTTTTAATCTTAAACCTTAGGAAGGAAATTACTTTTTTTCAAAACTGGGTTCCACAGTTGTTGCCTAGCTCCAGCTTGACTTTATATGGGAGGCACTTTACATGAAGTGAAGGCTATTTACTACAGCCAGCTGAACCAAGAGAGTGACATGAGAATTTAGTTGTGTGCCTAGGGCAATAATTGGAGAGTACTTTTAAAAAAAGCAAATGCAGAAGAGTACCATACAGGAAAGACAGACAGTCCTGGAGTCAATGGTTAAGACTTCCTCTAACATACAGTGTCTGTGAGACCCTTGGCAAATCTCAGTGCCCCTAGGCAAATTTCTAAGGTTATAAGTAACAAATGAGTTACCTCTCTACAGGGATGGAGGAAGATTCTTCACTGGGAGTTCCTGATAATGATGGTATCTCTAATCTGCACCAAAAACATACAAACAAGATATGCCTCATTTTAAAACATAGCTCAGTCATGGCCCTACCCACAACCTCGAAATTCTTTCTGGGCTGGACTGACTTGTTCACTCTGTCTGAACTCATGCATGCATGTTGAGATGGCTTTCCAGATGGTCAGCCATGCTGCTACAAATCATTATTGGAGTCCTATAAGTAACTCTTGTGTAGGGTGAGATATATATAGATATATATATATATATACTCACAGTGGTAGACTCTGATCCCTCACTGATGTGCTCCATTTAAAGAAATCAGTCAAGATGGCACTGTTAACCTTTCATCTGACCCCTTCATGGTGCGAATAAGGAAATTTCATTGTCCAAGGAGTTAAGGTGATTGGTACAAGGTTCCATTTCTACAGTGAAGTGAATTTCTGAATATGAAATCTCATTTCCTGGATCCATCTCCCATTCCCTTAATATGGGTGTTACACAGGGGTCTGCTCTGAGCTACCTTCTAATTCTGACTTTAACCTCTGTGAGACTTCATCAGTCCCCAAGAGTACTAGTATCATCTCTACAGAAATAAAGCTCACATCTATGCATTTAGCCTATCTTTCTCTTGGAGTTCAATCAGGCATTATCAATGGCCTGCTGGAACACCTTTCTGTATGTCCTATAGGCAGTTGAAACTTAATGTACCCAAAAGAAAAGAATCCTACTTTGCACAGAGTAGAGACTCCCTGGGTTTGATGAAATGAACACACTGTCTTTTCCTCTTAATAGTCACAGGTTCGTGTACTTAGAACTAGAATAAAATTAGGGATCCAATCTATCCCCTACCCTGCTCTTTTTTTGTTTTTTTAAGAGATGATGAAATTGAGGTTCAAAGACATTAGATTGTTTAACCAAGTTTGCACAGTTAGAAAATGTCTGAGGTGAAAGTTGAACTTTGTTATTCCTAACTCCAGATTCAGTGCTCTGACCACTAGCCTCTGTCTTCCCCTTCTCCAAGCTTCTTTGTCTCTACTTATTGCACTACTGTTAATGCTCTTAAGCAATCACATTTATAAACTAAGAATAAACCTGGATTCTTCCCTCTCCATTAATTATCCCTTACATTCCATCAATTTCCAAGTCTTATTAAATGTCCCTATGATCTGACTTCTGCCTTCCTCTGTACTCAATATGAATCCTATGCTTTACTCTGGTCTTTCCAAAACATGTATTACCACACCTTTGTATTCTGACCCAGTCTTAAATGAATTAAATGTTGCTTTTCCCTCATCTTTGGACATGTGTCTATATGTGCATATGCACACGAATAAGCATTTAGGGGCCCTAGCCATCCATTGGCTACTCACTCCATGCTAGCCTGGATCACAGATTTCTACATATTTTCTGTCTTGTGTTCCGTGTCTTTATACACTTCATGGCTGGCCACAACATTGTCCTGACTTCGAGAAGAAATATCTAGGGATTTCAAATAAGAAAAACCACAGACTCTTTCCTTCTGCTCTATTATAGTTAATATGAAAAGCAGACTATATCCTTGTCTCTTTAATATTTGGTATCAGCATTCTCACACCATGCAATCTATTTTCAAACTTGGCTGAAGAGTATCACAAATAAATATCTATTTATTTCATCCAAAGGAGGTTTGGATGGGAGATATGCCAAAGTATTGTGTATGGGTCCTCTGAGCTCTGACATAAAATCACTTACACACACTCTCTGCCCCTTTGGTTCTTGGTCCAGTTTCACCCACTTAGGTGTTCACTGTTTGATGATGCAGAGACTAGTGGGGGCTCAAAGTTGTACCTTTCAGATATTTCACATCTGTCAGGGCTTGTTACCTATGTCCTCCAAGACTGAAAGTTACTCTGTGGAGACTGACTGCCTGACCCAATATGCATCCAATCTTGCTGACTGGAAGCTCAGGCTATGGAGGAGGAATGGGGAGAACTGAGCCACACTGGGTTAAGGAGGAGCCAGGGTTCAATGGGGATCTATCCTCTAGATGCAAAGACCAAATGATGCATCCTCATTCTTCGTGACCTCTATACAGGTCAAGGTCAGTTGTTAGCTTGTGAGCCCCTTGACAACAGGGACTTTCTTTTGCCTGTTTTGTTTCCCCAGGGCTTAGCACAACACCTGGAGTAGAGTAGGTACTTCCTATTTATTGACCAACTGACTATATAACTAGGGATACCATCGACCACCTGCTCTTCCTAGATATTCTGTCTTCCCTCGGTTTCTCTTCCCTGGTTTTCTTTCTTCTTATCCACCTGACCAGTCTTTCTAATTCCCCTTTTGATGGGTCATTATTTATTTCCTGCTCCCTACCTGTCCCTCAGAAGACTGTCCTGGGACCTCTTCTCTTGACTATGTATTCTCTATATCCTCTCTCAATGATTCAATGGTTCTCATGGGTTCATGATCATTTCTGTGTAAATCACTCCGCTATCTGGCCCTGTCTCTCTAAATTCAAGTACCACATCCTCAACTGCTTGATGGAGATCTTTAGCTCAGTTCCTATAGACATCTCCAATTCAACATGTCTAAAACAGAATTCACTGTATTTCCACCTCCATTACAAACCTATCCACCCTCCAAATTTCCTCATATCTCTTAAGGATACCACTTCTTTCCAGTTACCCAAGTTCACAAGGTCAGTCATCCTCATTTGGGGATCCTCTTTGCTCTCCTTCACCACCCTCTCATCCAAGCAGTTCCCAAGTCTCATCATGTATACCTCTGTGACATTTTTCGCATTTGATTTCTTCTCTCCACTCACTCTACCACCACCATAGTCTAAGCCTTCGTTATTGCTTGCCTAGACTGTTGTAATCTCCTCCTAATTGGTCTCTCAGCTTCTAGCATCTCCCTTCTCTGATCCATCCTCCAGGCAGCTGCCATAATAATCTTCCAAAGACACACATCTCACCAAGTCACTCCTGCTCAAAAAACTTCCAGGGTTCCCCATTGCTTCTAACATAGAACACAATTTCTGCAGCCTGGCATGTAATACTCTTCAACAATCTGACTCCAACTAACTTTCTGGTTTTATCTCATTGCTTTCCCCATAATGAATTCTCCACTGCAGCCAAACGACTGCTTCTAACTCTTCCCCAAACTGGATCTTCCGTCTTCCATCATGGTCATTGACGCAAACTATTCCCATGCCAGGAATGCACTCCCTCTTCATCCCTGCATCCCAGAATTCCTCTCTTCTTTCAAGGCTCAGTTCTGTTGCTAACTCTTCCATGAGACCTCTTCTGATTTCCCAGTGTTTAGTGCCTTCTCCCTTTTTAATTTTCCTTGTACTCTACTTAATTGGCATATGTTGAGTTCTACCCCTTTCCATTATGTAAGATCCTTGGGGGCTGGAGATGTGTTTCATTTTACCTTTGTATTTCTAGCTCATGGCACAATGCCTGACACATAGTGGGCATTTAATATTTGTTGAATTTAATTGAATCCCTAACTCTTGCTGTAATTTTAGAACAGATATAATAGAGCAAAAAATCTGCCTCCAAAATATAAAAAATATATCATCAGAAATTAAATAAATATAAATAAAGGGCATTTTACCCTGGTGGAGGGGGTGTTTCAAAAAGATATCTTAGCAACCCTTTAAAAAACACAAATTGTCTACGAGAGATACCTAGAATTGTTTTCTATTAGAACAA
Organism: Pseudocheirus occidentalis; assembly: GCA_028646575.1. Classification (NCBI taxonomy): domain Eukaryota; kingdom Metazoa; phylum Chordata; class Mammalia; order Diprotodontia; family Pseudocheiridae; genus Pseudocheirus; species Pseudocheirus occidentalis. The sequence continues at coordinate 11,868 of JAQQSW010000761.1, forward strand.
TATTTTGAACAAGATAATAATACCAGCTCTTGTGATCACTGCAGAGTTACCTGGCAAGTTGTGGTTTTATTTAAGTGGTTAACATTTGGACTAATCCTAATGGTGCAGGATAAAAGAGAGATGTAATGACCTGGGGAGGCAGTGATTCACATTGCAAACATTAATTACTAAGTGGGAAACTCTATGTAATACATACAGTAGTGACTGATATAAGAGGAGTCCATTTACTGAAGCCAGTGGCAGAGGGGAGCTGAAAATTCTGCAAAGTAATTGCTTCTCTCCAGATTCTCCACCCTCTCCTCCAGAGCCTGGCTAAATGCTTTGCCCTCTTTTGTCCCCACTAACCTTTCTCCAGGCTGAGCTACCCTAAAGATGCAGGCATTCCCCAGAGGCCATTTCATGACAGGGAAGACCAAATGACTGGACCTTAGTCCTCATATAAAAATAAATATAAAAAATTTTATAAAAAATAAAAAATAAGGAGAGGCATCAGGAAGAGAAGACCTTGAACCCAGGGAGACCTAGATTCAAATTCTGTTTCTGACATTACTGCCTGTATGATATGTAACTTCTCAGAGTCCCAGGCAGCAATCTGGGACTATAAGCTGGAGAGAAAATTCTATACTGCTGCCTTGCCCTGGTAAATGGAGTTTCCTCATTTGAGAATTCCCTGTACCAATGAAATCATGGATCTGGTCCTTCCCCATCTCCCCAAGATGGCAGTGGGGAGGTCACTGGGTTAGCAATCCAAAGACCCTCTGTAGTTGAGTTGTTTCAGGCACGACCACTGATCAGCGGCATAACCCAGGACAAGTCATGTGCTTTCTGTGTGCCTCAGTTTCTTTCTCTCTAAAGTCAGGAAGGAGGTAGCACTAGGTTATCCCTGAGTCTCCCTACAGCTCTAATTCTACACATCAAGGTAGACCTATCCATTGTATTCCAACTTCATAAAATTTCTGTGTTTCTTTGATTTGTACCTCTCTAATACACTCACCAGAAAGAGCTAGGATGACAAAGCAGAGAATCATTCCTGGAACCAGGAATTCTGGGCTTCTAATGCTGCCCTAATACATACCAGCTGTGTGACCCAGGGCAAGTCACTTAATCTTGCTGTGAGTGACCAGGGCAGCTCTCTAAGACTATACATTGCAGAGAAGTTGGTGGTTTATATTGGTAGAGGAGTTTCCTCATTAGAAACTCCTTATTCCAATTAATTCATAGGTGAAGTCCATTTTTAAAAATCACTTATTATATAGCTATGTCTTTGGGGTGGGCTAAATCCATAATTTCTTTGGTGTTGGGCAACTAGGTAGCACAGTGGATAGAATGCCTGACCTAAATTCAGGAAGACCTGAGTTCAAATCCAAGCCTCAGATACTAGTTGTGTGACCATGAGCAAATTCACTCAACATCTGCCTGCCTCAGTTTCCTCATCTATAAAATGGGGTAATAATAGTATCTCCCTCTCAGGGCTGTTACAAGGCTCAAAAGAGATAATAATTGTGAAGCACTTAGCATAGTTCCTGGCACATGGTAAACTCCATAGAAATGTTAGCTATTATTATATAAATTTGTGGGGAACTCCTATTGTGAAAATTTTGCAAGAATGTACACCAGCAACTTATATCTCATTTACAGTTTTGGAAAGTTGCCTGGTAGCACTGGGAAGCAAACTTCTTTGAAGTCATTGAGCCAATCAGTGAGTCAACAGCATCTATTAAGCTCTTAGAAAGTAAGTGTCACTGTAGCAATAAGTGTCAGAGTTAGCACTTGAACACAGGTCTTGTGGACTCTAAGGCTGATTCTGTCCCCACTTGACTCTAAGACTGCCTCTCCTTCACATAATATTATCTATATTCATGTTCTCCATGTTTTGAACTGATGCTGAGTGAAGTGAGCAGAACCAGGAGAACATTGTATCCAGTGAGAGCAACATTGTAGCAATGATCAGCATGAATGACTTACATGAACTGATGCTGAGCGAAGTGAGCAGAACCAGGAGAACATTGTATACAGTAAGAGCAACATTGTTCAAAGACTGACTTTGATGGACTTAGCTCCTCTCAGCAACACAATGATCCAAGATAATTCCAAAAGACTCATGATGGAAAATGCCATCCACATCCAGAGAAAGAACCATGGAACCTGAAGACTGAAGCAGACTATTTACTCTTTTCTTCCATTTTTTCCTTCTCATGGTTTTTCTCTTTCGTTCTGAGTCTTCTTTCATAATATGACTAATGTGGAAATATATTTAATATAATTGTATATATATATATATATATATATATATATATATAGGCTATATCAGATTGCATGCTGTCTTAGGGGAAGAGGGAAATTTAGAACTCAAAATCTTATAAAAGTGAATATCGAAAACTAAAAATAAGTAAATCAATAAATAGAGTTTTCTGCTCTTGTTTCTTACCCCACTGTGAGATTGCAAATGCCACAACAACCACCTCCTGCCCGCACTTTGTACCTTTCCTCTGAACCAATGAGTAACCACCCAAGTAGAAAGCGGGACTTTGACATGGGGCGTCAGAAGTTTCAAGCCTTTCTATGGAACCAGTTGAGTTACTCCTGATCTTTTATTTTCTCCCCCTCCCTTACTACTGGTGATATTCTAAATATGATGCTTGCAATCCCCCCATTTTAGCAGAGTAAAGCTTCAAGCTATTGGGAAACGACTGTATGCCCCAGATCTCTGCTTCGTCTACTCACAGAGAAAGAACATTTGGAGGGCGGGATATAGAAATAATTATTTGAAATAAGCTCCTGCTTTCCTAGAGCCTTTTGTATTTTATCTGATACTGAAAAACTAAAACATCACGTGGCTCACTTGGTCCTCTCACATTTCCAAGGGAAGCCAAAGTACAAGTGTCTGTGCCAAATGATGCTGGAGGGTTGGGGGGTTTCTGCTGGATGTATCAATTTCACTTGATATTTTGAGAGGACTGCATGTAGAGGGATGGGCTGCCCTATGCCATGCCACTGGAATTGGGAAGGCATCTATTTAAGCAAATTCTCATTCTCTTCTGTGAATGTTCAGCACAGGCACAGGATTACACTGGTTTAAAAAGATCTGGATCCTAAATCACAGAGGTTAACACAAAGGAAAATGTGTTGTACCAAGGTAGAGGACATCCATACCCAGGGAACATGTTTCTAGTCTGATACATATTTGTGTATATAAACCCATTCAGTGGGTTTTGACAAGCAATCATTTTGTAAGACTGATCAATCAATATGCATTTTTCAAGAACTTACTATTTGCTGGGCACTATATGAACTTCTGGCAACATACAGGCGGCAGTGAGAAAGTCCCTGCTCTCAGGAAACTTACATTTTATTTTGTTCTTCTTGTCATTCAGTCAGTTCATTTGTGTCCATCTTTTCATGACCCCATTTGAGGTTTTCTTGACAAAGATACTGGAGTCGTTTGCCATTTCCCTCTCCAGCTCATTTTATAGATGAGGAAGCTGAGGCAAACAGGGTTAAGTGACTTGCCCAGGGTCACACAGTTAGTTAGGTGTCTGAGGCTAGATTTGAACTCCTGAACCTGGTTCTTTGTGCACTATGGTGCCACTGAGCTGCCTTACATTCTATAGGAGGAGGCAAACTATTTGTATGTAACTAAACAGAAAATATATGCAAAATGAGCAAAGTGACTTTAGGGAGAGAATTACTAACACTGGGTAAGCCAGGAATGGTCTGTTGAAGAAGGTGGCATTCAAATTAAGCCTCAAAGAGAGAGCTAGGATTTCAAAGAAGCAAAACATTTAAGGCATGGCGGTCAGTCAGTGCAAAGGCACATTTAGGAAGCTGTAAGAAGTCCAATTTGGCTGGACCAAAGACTACATAATGAGGATTAAAGACAGACTGGAGCAAAAGTACAAAGGGCTTTGAATGACAAAGGAGAGTGTGTATTTTATCTTGGAAGCTATATGGGGATAGAGGCAGTTTATGAGTGACATGACAGGTCCTGGGCATTGAGAATAAACACCAGATTGGCAGTTGAGTGGGAAATGGATTGGAGGAGAGAGAGGCTGGATGCAGAGAAGCCAGGATAAATCTCCAAGGCTTTTGCTCTCCCTGATGGAATTCACCTTGGCTGAGCTAGTTCTGGTCAAGAAGGCTAACATCTATCTCTATCCCCTCACAGGTATATCAGCATCTGTGCTCCACTGGATTCCCCTTCACTATGGTCTCCCAAATTTGCAGGAGCTTCAACGGCACTCATGCAGTCGACATTTCAAAAGACAGAGAGAGTCAGGAGATTCGACTACAGAAATTAGTCTTGGAGGGCACAATAATTATGAGTGACCTCCTAGAATCCTTTTTTATGCAGTAAATAAAATAAGTCCCAGGGCACAGAAGATCACTTAGTTACTAATCAAAGTTTGAGGCAGATGTTTCCTATTCAGGAATTTTTACATGTTTGTTTTGTTGAGGAAATCACACCAAGGTTTCTCTGTCCCTGGTCCCAATGCTAGATGTTAAAATGAGAACACTTATGGTTTCTCAAGAGTATAGACCTTCTGCAAAGACATTTTGTTGTAGTTAAGTGTTACAGAACAGAAGGAAACATTTTTCTGGAAAAAAATTCAAGCTTGTGTTTCCAGGGGATTTTATTTTAAACTTACTCTACCATTCAAAAGACAGTATGGAATAGTAGTTAGAATGCTGGACCTGGCTTGGGCAAGTCACTTAACCCCAATTGCCCTCCAAAAAGCAAAAAAAAAAAAGAATGCTGGACCTGGAATGAGGATGCCCTGAATACAAATCCTGACTCACTTAAATGCTCTGAACTTCAGTTTCCTGAACTGAATTTTTATAGACGGTTTATCAGATAAAGATATCATCTCTTAACTATATAAAGAACTTTGTCAAATCTTAGAATACAAGTCATTCCCCAGTTGATAAATGGTCAAAGGATATGAACAGGTAGTTTTCTGATGATGAAATCAAAACAACTTATAGTCACTACTTCACAGACTGAAGAGATTTGTTATTTAACAACATATACGATAGTAAGTAACTTGAAGCTTGCTGAACTACTTTCTAAAGTACCCCTCTGATGATCTCAATTCCATACTGAGAAATAGTCCCTGGCTCCCTATTGTCCTTAATAGAAAATACTAACTCTTCAGTTGTCATTCAAGATCCTTCAAAATCTGACTCTGGCCTTGAGAAATAATGTGGTGCAGTGAGCAAACCAGTGGGTTTGGAGTCAAAGAGTCTAGGTTCAAATCTTCCTTCTTTCACTTATTACCCATGGGTCCTTAGATAAATTAAGTCACTTCTCTGGGACACAACCTTCTCATTTCCAAAAATATGTTGGACTTCATGGGCCCCAAGGTCCCTTCTAGCTGTACAGTTAAAATTCTATGAACAGCCATGCAAGGTAATTACTTTAGATAATTTATATATGCATTTCATGGGTAAGAAAACTAAGGCTTAGATAAAGGAAATGCTTAGCCATATTCATGCAGTTACCAAATTTAAAAGTAGAGCTTCTAGTTCAAAAGTCTCCTGATTCCAGGTCTAATAAAGCATCATAGTTTTGTTTTGGTTTTTTGGACCAGATATGTAATTTCATCAATCAGAAACTTCCTCTACCAGTGGTGAGTGATATCTATTCTCTAATGCAGTCTTAGAAATGTGCCTGTGAAACAAAAGGTTAAATTATTTGACCAAGGCCACATATTTGGAATGTGATAGAGGCAAGTCTTCTAAGACTCCAAGGCCAGCTCTCTATCCACAAAGCCACACTGTAGTACACATTGATAAACCTCAAAGTTCTATAAAAATGTCATGTGTCATTATTACTTTCATATTAACTCTTCTATAGTCAGATGGCTCGATGAGTTCATTAATTTTGAAATTCCTTTCAATGATTCAAAAAAACCCCAGGAACTGTATGAACAATTTTTTAATTTATGCAAATAAAATTAGATTTAAATAATGGAGAAATATTAGTTGTTCATGGGTAGGCAGGACAAATATAATAAAAATGACAATTTTTACCTAAAATAATTTATATATCCTATGCCATTCCAATTAAACTGCCAAAAAATTATTGTTAGAAAAAATGATAACAAAATTCATTTGGAAGAACAAAATATCAAGATATCAAAAGGACTAATAAAATGTAAATGAAGGAGATTCAGCAGTACCAAATGTTAAACTACATTATAAAGCAGTAATCATCAAAATTGTCTGGTACTGGCTAAGAAATAGAAAGTTAGATCAGTGGGACAGAGGAGACACACAATTTACAACAGCAAACAACTATTGTAACCTTGTGTTTGACAAATGTAAAGTTAAGAATTCATTACTTGGTTAAAAATTGTTGGGAAAGCTGAGTAGGTAAACAAAAGATAGAAAACAGTGTAAAATGGACAATTTTGATAACATTAAATTGAAAAGGTTTTATACAAACAAATGTAGCCAAGATCATAAGGAAAGCAGAAAATGGGAGGTGGAGCCAAGATGGTGGAGTAGAAGCAGGAAATTCCATGAGCTCCGACCACAACCACCTCCAATGCCTGTAAAATATGACTCTAAACAAATTTCAGAGCTACAGAACCCACAAAGCAACAGAGAGAAACAGATCTCCTACAGAACCCAGGCTGGCAGGCTGACAGGAAGGGTCTATTGCACAGAGCTGCTAGCCAAGTGCAGTCCTGCGTAAGCCATGCTGAGTTTAGGGTGGCCCCAACCAGTGGCACAGACCAGCCAGAGCAGACTTCAAAAGAGTGAATCACCAGCAACTGTGGCAGTTTCTGGACTTCTCAACCCACAAATGCCAAAGAGAATGTAAAAGGTCAGTGGGAATCTCTGTTGGAACTGAGTGACTAAAGAGTGGGTCTGGCCCATGCCTCCAGGACAAGAGGTAGCTGAGGTATGGTGGCTGCAGCTGCTTCCACATGGCTACTTCCATAGCTCCTGGCCTGCAGAATGTAGAGGGATCAAGTGACCATTCAGAGGTAATTGCTCTTGCTTTGACTTGCTTGGATCTGGGTTGCTGTCTTAGGTGGTGGTCCTAGGGTGAGAAATACCAGTGTGTCAGAGCTTGTGGTGGCTGAAGAGAGTACACCCTCTTCAGACCTCTGACAATATTTGCAAAAACCCCAGTGATCTGGGACAAAGTTCTTCACTCTAGAAGCAGAGTTCTACTGTGGCAAAGAGTTCAAAAGTCAAGTAATTGACTGGCAAGATGAGCAAGCAGAACATTTTAAAAATATACTTATTTTATTCCCTCAATACACTTACTAGCTTGTGACTTTGGCAAGTCACTTAGGTAAGCCATTTGCCTTGTCTTCAAACCTCAAAAAAAAAGCAAAACCAAAAAAACAACAAATTTGGCCTCAGACATTTACCAGCTATGTGACCCTGGGCAAGTCACTTCACCCTGTTTGCCTCAATTTCCTCATCTGTAAAATGATCTGCAGAAGGAAATGGTAAACCACTTCAGTATCTTTGCCAAGGAAACCTCAAATGGGGTCTTGAAGAGCTGGACATGACTGAAGGGACTCAACAACAGTAACTTTCTAATTCCAAGCTTAGTGCTTTCAATTGAATTGAAGGGAATTGAGTCAAATCTATAAGAATACAAGTTATTTCCCCAATTGATAAATGGTCAAAGGATATGAACAGGAAATTTTCAGAGGTAGAAATTGAAGATATCTATAAGCATATGAACAAATGCTCTAAATCACTATTGATTTGAGAACTGCAAATCAAAACAACTCTGAGGTACCACATCTCACCAGTCAGATTGGCTACGATGACAAAATAGGAAAATGACAAATGCTGGAGAGGATGTGGAAAAATTGGAACACTAATGCATTGTTGGTGGAGTTGTGAATTGATTCAACCATTCTGGAGAGCAATCTGGAACTATACCCAAAGGGCTATAAATAATTGCATACCCTTTGACCCAGTAATACCACTTCTTCAGTTGTATCTCAAAGAGATCATAGAAGTGGGAAAAGGACCCATATGTACAAAAATATTTATTGCAGCTCTCTTTGTGGTGGCAAAAAACTGGAAATTTAGGGGATGCCCATCAATTATAGAATGGCTAAACAAGTTGTGGTATATGAATGTAATGGAATAATATTGTGCTGTAAGAAATGAGGAGCATATGGACTTCATATTTACCTGGAGAGGCTTATACAAACTTATGCTAAGTGAGAAGAGCAGAACTAGGAGACATTTGGACACAATGACAGACACTATGTATGTGTGACAGCCAGCTTTGATAAACTGGACTCTTCTCAGCAACTTAAGGTTATAAGACAACTCTAAAAGACTCAGGATGGAAGGAAATGTCTAGATCAGAGAAGGATCTAGAAATAACAAGTTTAAATGCAGACTAAAGCAAACTACATGCTCTCTTTCTTTTCCATGTTTGGTTTTGTTTCTTCTTCCCATTTTTCATTCTATCAGTTACAACCCTTCTATACAGCCAGACTAATGTCTAATGTGAAAGTATTTGCAGATCCTATACTTGATTGCATGCTGCCATGGGGCAGCAGGGGAGGAAGGGGAGAAAAATTGAAATTCAAGGGATTGTGGAACTGAATCTTGTAAACTAAAAGTAAAGAAGCAAATCAATAAAAAAATTTTTTTAAGATTATCAAGCAGAGGAAGCACAATCAGAACAAATAGACTAACTTAAATAGCAAAAGAGGCCCAAAAAGCCAATGAGGAGAAGAATGCCTTAAAAAGCCAAATTGGCCAGATGGAAAAGAAGTTTCAAAAACTCATTGAAGAGAACAATTTCTTCAAAGTTAGACTGGAGCAAATGGAAGCTAATGACTTCATGAGAAATCAAGATACTATAAAACAGATACTATAAAACAGAGTCAAACAAATGAAAAAATAGAAAGCAATGTGAAATATCTCATTGGAAAAAACACTGATCTGAAAAATAGATCCAGGACAGATACTTTTAAAATTATTGGACTACCTGAAAGCCATTATCAAAAAAAGAACCTAGCAATCATCCTTCAAGAATTTCTCAAGGAAAATTGCCCTGATATTCTAGCACCAGAGGGCAAAATAGAACTTGAAAAAATTCACTGATCACCTCTTTAAAAAGATCCCCAAAAGAAATCTCCTAGGAATATTATGACCAAATTCCAGAGTTCCCAAGTCAAGGAGAAAATATTACAAGGAAAACATAAAATGGCAGGGGGGCAGATATTTATAGACAGTTTCTCAAATCAAGGTGTCATCTCTTAACCATATAAAGAACTTTGTCAAATCTAAGAATACAAGTCATTCCCCAATTGATAAATGGTCAAATGATATGAACAGGCAGTTTTCTGATGAAGAAATCAAAGTAATTAATAGTCATATAAAAAAATCTCTAAATCATTATTGATCAGAGAAATTCAAATTAAAACAACCATAAGATATAGTTTTACCCCTATCAAGTTAACTAAAATGTTTGAAGGGGAAAGTGACAAAAGTTGGAGGAGATGTGGAAAAATTGGGACACATTCACTGTTGGTGGAACTCTGAACTGATCCAACTATTTTGGAGAAGGATCTGGAACTATGCCCAAAGAGTTACTAAACTGCCTATATTCTTTGACTCAGCAATATCACTACTAGATCTGTTTCCAAAGATGATTAGAAGAAAAGTAAGAGAATCTACATGTTCTCAAATGTTTATATCTACTCTCTTTGTGGTAACAAAAATACTGGAAATAAAGAGGATACCCATCAATTGAGGAATGACTGAACAAAATGTGGTATATGATTTTGATGGAATTCTACTGTGCTATAAGAAATGATGGACTTAATCTTAGAAAAACATGGATGGGGCAGCAGGGTGGATAAAGTCCTGGAGTCAGGAGGACCTGAGTTCAAATTCAGCCTCAAACACTTACTAACTGAACATAAGTAACATAAATATTTTTTTAAAATTCCAATCACAAACCATGCACTCCAAGCTATTCTGTCCCATTCCTGTCCATGTCTTCCCATAAATTTTCCACAGGCATACACTCAACATGCCCCAGACATTCCTTGCTTTCTTTTGCCCTAGGTAGGGTACCAGTGAAGCCCTCTACCTGTCCACCTGTCATCCCTCGCCCCATCATCATTTCATCTTTATATCCTCTCATACAATTCCTTGATGACATCTATTATGCCTGTTCTTCCAAGTCCCTCATCCCACAGCCTGCTCACACCCACAACACACCTCTCCATTGCCCTGTGGGATAGTCAAATAAAAGACACTTGGGGCCACCTCCAGGCAAGACTAACTTTAAATTGAGGTGCACCAAGCTATTTATTTACTGTCCCAGGATGAGTAATGATATGTGCCAAGAATGTCATTGAAAAATCTGATTTCATTTTGTATTACCTGAGTATCTTCAGGAGACAGAGTCAAAGAGGAAGTTAAAGAAATATTGGGGAATGGGACATTGTTGATAGGTCTAACAATCTATTATGGATCTGTCCTATTTTTAATGCCCTCTAAAACTACAGATTCTAGCTATAACATGACAAACAATTCCAGTTCTTAGAAACTCTTGGTAACATATAAGTCAACAGCAAAGTATGCATGTAAATTTAACTATATCTGGTTTATTTCTTTTTCTGGAACCACATATGTGATTTTGTTGGCCCATCCCAGCACCACCCCAGAGAGAAAATTCTCTCTACAAATGCAGGTTGACACCTGTTCTGTGACTTTGAGTCTTAGAGAGCTGTTTGAAGGAAACTGAGAGGCTAAGTGACTTTGCCTGAGTCCCATGGCAGATATGTGGCAAAATGCAGGACACAGACTGAGAGTCTTTCTGACTTCTAGACCATCCTCTTACCAACACCCCACACCTCTTTTTTCTGCATCTCCATGTGTTTATATGTTCTAATACATGTGTGTATACATATAGACTCATGTACATATATAGATACATGTATAAATATACATATCTGTATATTTATATATGTATCATGGCATAGTAGAGCACTAAGCTTGGAATTAGAAAGCTATTGTTGTTCAGTCCCTTCAGTCACGTCCAGCTCTTCAAGACCCCATTTGGGGTTTCCTTGGCAAAGATACTGAAGTGGTTTGCCATTTCCTTCTGCAGATCATTTTACAGATGAGGAAACTGAGGTAAACAGGGTGAAGTGACTTGCCCAGGGTCACATAGCTGGTAAGTGTCTGAGGCCAAATTTGTTGGTATTTTTGGTTTGGGTTTTGCTTTTTTTTTTTTTTTGAGGTTTGAAGGCAGGGTGAATGGGATCAAGTGACTTACCAAAGTCATGTGGCTAGTAAGTGTTAAATGTCTGAGGCTGAATTTGAACTCGGGTCCTCCTGAGTCCAGGGCCGCTGCTCTATTTACTGTGCCACCTAGCCGCCCCATGAGGTCAAAACTGAACCCACGTCTTCTTGAGTCCCGTCCAGGTGCACTATAGGCGCCACCTAGCTCTTGAATCAGAAAGACCTAGCTTCAAATCCCACCTATGACACTAGCCCTGTAACCTTGGCAGGGATATACTGATAAACGTTTAACAACAATCCCTGAAAATTCATGAAGTTCTTTTCATTTTAATCTTCTTCATTAGCATTTCCCCACCACTTTCTTAAGTCTAAAATTCTAAATAATCAACAAACGAATAAATCAATAGCTCATATAGAATATTTGCCAATATCTGAGGTGTAAATGCTCACCCGGAAAATTTAGCCATTGGTTTTCCAGCACTCCCTTTGACACTGGGTAAGTCACTAAATCTCTGTGCACCACAGGCAGCTAGCTCATCCACTGAGCCACAGACCATCGAGATCAGCCAGTGGAGAGGGAGCTTTTAGGTAAGCATAGTAGATACATATGAACATTAGAAATTCTTGGTAACGTATAAGTCAACAGCAGAGTATGCATATAAATTTAACTATATATAACATAAAAGGAAAACAGGTAGCCTTTATTACACTACACATCAGATATCTCAATGGTGGTTTCATCAGGGAATATCTGAACTGGAAGGATGATCAGAGTTCAAGAGACCGGACTAACCTCAGAGACCTTGGGTGACTTGCTCACACTTACCCATTTGGTGGTTATGTCTAGGAAAGGATTCAAATCCAGGATTTGAACAACAGTAGGTCTCATGAGGGTAGTATGGTGGGCTAAATCTAATTAGATGAAATTTCATAACTGTTAATGTCAAATCCCTGCCTTCATTAGACTTGGTCTGGAGCATTACATGCAAACCTAAGTACCACATTGTAAGAAAGACATTGACAGGGTGGAGAGTGTCTTGTTTTTTGGTCATATCTGACTCTTTATGATTCCACTTTGGGCTTTTCTTGACAAAGATACTAGAGTGGCTTTGCCATTTCCTTCTCCAGCTCATTTGATGGATGAGGAAACTGAGGCAAAGAGGGTTAAGTGACTTGATGAGGGTCACACACCTAATAGGAATCTGGTGCTTGATGTGAACTCAGGAAGATAAGTCTTCCCAGTTCCCAGACCAGTGCTCCATCCATTGCACCACCTAGCTGCCCCAAAGGGAAAAGCCTAAAACACATATTATTCCCAGGTGATTTTCCATCCAAGTACTAACCAGGCCCAACCCTGCTTAGCTTCTGAGAGCAGACAAGAGTGGCCAGAGCAGGTAAAGAGGGTGGTGCAAATATTTGGAGAGCATACATAATGATCGGCTGAAGGAACTAGGAATGTTTGACTGGAGAAGGAAAGACTGAGGCCAATGGTGCAGGAGGAGAGGGGAGGGATGGAGGTAAGGCACAAGTGTGACAGCCATCAACAAATATTTGACAATCTGTCATATGGAAGAAGCTTGTTCTTTTTAGAAAGCACAAAAAGGAACCATAGATAGACATTGCAGCAAGGTAGATTTAGGCTCTGTCCTGGGCCCTCTTCTCTCTATAGTCTCCAGGTTCTTTCATCAGTTCCTGTGATTTCAGCTGTCATCTATGCTGACCCCTTCCAAATCCACACATTTGCTGCCTGCCTCTCTTCAGAAATCCAGGGCCCCATTACCATCTGCTTGTTGGACATTTCGAACTGGATACCCCACAGACTTCTCACACTTACTGTGCCCAATACAGAACTCTTTATTGTTTGTTTTTCATAATAGATTTTATTCTTTGTTAGTTTTCAACATTTACTTTTATAAGATTTTGAGTTCCAGATTTTTCTCCTTTCCCTTGCCCCTCCCCAAGGCAGCAAGCAATCTGATACAGGTTCCACATATATAACCATATTGATCCTATTTACATATTAATCATGCTGTGAAAGAAGAATCAGAACAAAAGAGAAAAAACAATGGAAAAAAGTGAAAATAGTATACTTCAATTTGCATTCAGACTCCATAGTTTTTTCTCTGGGTGTGGATAGCATTTTCCATCATGAGTCCTTTGGAACTGTCTTGGACCATTGTATCACTGAGAAGAGCTAAGTCAATATCATAGTCGATCATTGCTACAATGTTGCTCTCATTGGATACAATGTTCTCCTGGTTCTGCTCACTTCACTCAGCATCAGTTCATATAAGTCTTCCTATATGTTTTTTTTAATGAAATCATCATTTCTTACAGCACAACTTTCCATTGCAATCATATGCCACACCTTACTCAGTCATTCCCCCAATTGATGGGCATCCCTTCAATTTCCAGTTCTTTGCCACCAGAAAAAAGAGCTGCTACAAATATTTTTGTACATGTGGGTCCATTTCCCTTTTTTATGATCTCTTTGGTATACAGAGCTAGTAGTGGTATTGCTTGTTCAAATGGCATACATAGTTTTTATAGCCTTCTGATTATACAGAACTCTTTATTTTTGCCTCTAAGCCAGTGCTTAATATTTTGTGTCATGAACCTCTTGGGCAGTCTGATAAAACTTATAGGTCCCTTCTGAGAATAATGTTTTAAATGCAAAAAAACCCACATAGGACTACAAAGGAAACCAATTATGTTGAAATAAAGCAATTTTTTTTATTCAGGATTGGACATTTTAATTTTATTTTTTATTTGAAAATTAAACATTTAAATTAAAAAATAAAATTTTATTTTATTTTGTGTTAAAATTTAAATAAAATGATATATAAAATTTCATTTTAGAAATTCAAGAACAGAAGATGTGGAAAAATTGGAACACTCATGCATTGGTGGTGGAGTTGTGAACTGATCTAATCATTCTGGAGAGCAACTTGGAACAACGCTTAAAGAACTATAAAACTGTACATACCCTTTGGTCTGGCAATACTACCTCTAGGTCTGGAACCCAAAGAGAGCATACAAATGGGAAACAGACCCACATGTACAAAAATTTTTATAGCCACTCTTTTGAAGTGGCCAAGAATTGGAAATTGAGGGGATGCCCATCAATTGTAGTATATGAATGTAATGAAATACTTTAATGCTATAAGAAATCATGAGAAAGGGGGCTTCAGAAAAAACCTGGAAGGACTTATATGAGCTTATGCTGAATGAAGTGAGCAGAACCAGGAGAACATTGTATACAAAAACAGCAACATTGTGCAATGACCAACTTTAATAGACTTAGCTCTTCTCAGCAATGCAATGATCTAAGACAATTCCAAAAGAATTATGATGGAAAATACTCTCCATATCCAGAGAAAGAACTTGGAATCTAAATACAGATAGAGAAATACTATTTGCTCTCTTTTTTGTTTTATTTCTTCTTTCTCATGGTTCCTCCCATTGGTTCTAATTCTTATTTACAACATGACTAATGTGAAAATTTTTTTAAATTTAATTTTTAAAAATTTAAGGATCCCAGGTTAACGACCCTTCTGTAAACCTACTCCCCTCCAACCTTTCCTATTTCTATTGAGAAACAGAAACACTGTCTTTCTAGTTACCCAGGTTTATAATCTGTAAGTAACACGCATTTCTTTACTCTTCCTTTATGTTTTACCATTGTGTTGTAGTAGCTCCCTTCTTGCTCTCCCTGCTTCCAGTCTCTCTGTTCTCCAATCTATCATCCACATGACTGTCAAATTGATATTCTTTAAGCATATATTATCATATCACTTTTCTACTCAAAAAAGCTTCAGTGGTTCCCTATTACCTCTAACAAAAAGGATAAATTTCTGTGCTTGACATTGAAAACTTTTCACACTTTGGCTCGAGCCTACTTTCCAGACTGATTTCACATCCTTAACTTCCCCCACGCATTCCATGCTCCTGTCAAACTGATCTAACTGCAGTTCCCTGTAGAATATATTCCATTTTCCACCTTTGTCTCTCAAGCCTGGAATGGTCTCACTCTTTGCCTTCACCCTCTAGCACACCTACAGCATATGAAGTTATGAAGAGATGTATCCAATTGAATCAACCAAGTATGTCAATGATAGACTTGAAGCTCTCAACATTTGTGGACACACAATCAACACTTCAAAAAGATTCAATTATATTTATACAATCAACGTTGGAATTTCTAGTTCTCTTCAAAGTCACACTCAGCCGCCACCTTTCATGTGAGACTTTGTTAAACTCTCTGCCTGTCAGCCCCTACCCCTACCCTGCCAAATGTTACTTTGTTCTATTCCCCTAGCTAAACATAAGCTTTTAGAGGGCTCAGGTTGCAACATGTTTATCTTTGTATTTCTCAGTGCCTTG
>JAQQSW010000762.1:0-29101 GCA_028646575.1 Pseudocheirus occidentalis
ACAGTTAAAAGACAACTCTACAAGTCTCAGGTTGGAAGGAGATGTCTACATTCAGAGAATGATCCAGAAAGATCAGAGTTTAAAAGGAGGATGAAGCAATGCATGCTATCATTCTTTTCTATGTTTGGCTTTTGTTTCTCTTTTCTCATTGTTCACTCCATTGGCTATAACACTTATACAACCAGTCTATTGTACAATGTGAAGGAGTTTGCAGATCCTATACATGATTGTATGCTACCATGGCAGGGGTTGGGGGGGAGGAAGGGGAGAAAAATCTGAAACTCAAGTGACTCTGGAACTGAATCTTGTAACCTAAAAGTAAACAAACAAGTCAATAAAAAAAAAAGTTTAAGGAATAGAATCCCTTGAAATATAACAACACCCATCAAGTATAGGTTTCAGGTGAAGCAGAACTTTGAGTAAAGGGCTTGAACATATACATTGAACATTTAAAAAAATCCTATTCAATTTGTGTTTTCAGACCTATCCACCCTGACTGTCCTTACTCCAAATTATTATTATTGAGTTTTTTTGGTTATCATAGTTAGTCATCTATTTATCTCCTAATGATATTACATAGTTGATGAGTGAAGTCTAAGCCCAAGTAGGAAGATTTCAGGTCTAATATCAGAAACAATCAGATCTACAGTGGTGTATTCTACCTTAAAGTCATGGTGGATAAAAAAATGACAGATGTTACTGGATTTGTCCAGAAAGTGGCCTGGAGATGACTGAAATACCAATTAACCTGAGGCAGAGAAAGAGAGAAGGCATTGTAATTGCCTTCTTGCCAGGAGTGGCATGGCTAGAAGAGAAAAAAGATCTTTTTTTGTGTGTGTGCCTATAAATCAGTGGTTCTCAACCTTCCTAATGCTGTGACCCTTTAATACAATTCGTCATGTTGTGGTAACCCCGAACCATAAAATTATTTTTGTTGCTACTTCACAACTGTAATTTTGCTACTGTTATGAATCTATCTGATATTCAGGATATATTTTCATTGTTACAAATTGAACATAATCCACAGGTTGAGAACCATTGCTATAAATTATGAAAAAAATTTGGGCCTTGGAAATCTTTAGAATGGATACATCAAATTGAAATTAAGATACTGCCCAACCAATTTAATAAAAGAAGTTCATCATGAGGGCATATTAGACATACAGCCCAATCCCTGCGATACAAAATATTTGATATTTTAGGCAAATGGTGTTTAATGAATGTCTGTTTATTGATGGATTAATTATTTAGTAGAGGAAATAAGGATTTTGTGATTAATAAGAACACTGATTCTGAGTCTGAGTGACTGTGCTTTAAATTACATCCATGATCTTTATTACATTTGTGACACTGGGAAAATCTCTGACCTTTCCTGGGCCTCAGCTTCCTCATCTGCAAAATGAAAGTGTTGAACCTGAAGGCCTCTTCCATTTATAAATCTATATCTAATACTCCTTAACATCAGAGGCAGTATAGTATAATGAATAGAGAGTTACTATATTATCACCTATGTTAATCAGAAAAATGAAGATTCTCAAAACTTCCTTGCGAAGATCAACATGGGTACATCTGAAAGTGACAAATATGCCCTGAAATACAAATCAGTATGCCTAATAACTCAGAGAGAGTGAGACTCTTAGCAGAGGGTCATTGTGGTCGATTTGGCAAGACAGGAAGCCAACACCTGACATGAATTATTTAATGAAATATTTTAATAACTTAATAATCCCTTAAATAGCTTACATTGGGGAATGGGGTAGGGAAAGGAAGAAACAGATGGAGCCTGCTGACCTTGGGTATTTTGATACTTTGAACAAGTCACCTAGTTCCCCAGGGGTCTCAGTTTCTTCATCTGTAAAATGAGAGGGTTGGATGAGATAGTTGCCAGAGTCCAGCTATAAATCAGTTATCCTAGGATCCTAAGAAAAAGGCTTTACACTAGAGGCATTTACTTGACCTGCTCTGTAAAAGTAATCCAACC
This sequence comes from Pseudocheirus occidentalis, assembly GCA_028646575.1. Lineage (NCBI taxonomy): Eukaryota > Metazoa > Chordata > Mammalia > Diprotodontia > Pseudocheiridae > Pseudocheirus > Pseudocheirus occidentalis. The sequence goes on from JAQQSW010000762.1 coordinate 1,982, forward strand.
CTGCCCACAGCATCTTGAAGTGTCCTGAAGGTGAGAGCATTGTACCAAAGTAATAAACACCTGAGAGAAGCATAGAGAAGGAGCCTAATTATATTTTCTGACATCCACTTGAACTAAATGTCAGTTAAGAAACCTGAAGTGTTTGTTAATGACAAGGGCCCAACTGTCCTATAAAAAAAGAGTAAGAAATAGTTACTTGTTGTTGATTTCAAGAAACTGGAAATGGAAATTTTAATGATACAGGAAATACACTTGAAAGGCCAAGAAGGCTTAGCCCAAGATAAGAGGATCAATCAGTCTTATTACTCTATTGCTGATAGTGAAAAGAGAGGGGTTGTGCTGCCAGTGTCAATATAACATTTCAAAAGGAATGAGGAAAATGTGACAAAAGTGGTAATTTATTTTGAAGTGTTTTATGAAACCTCTTGAATATAGAGACTTCAACACCCCCTTTCCTAAAATGACCAAATTTCCATGGTTGAGTGTTTCTCTCTTCCTCCTTGTTCAGTCCCCCAAGTCTTAACAGAAAGCAGCTAATAAATGAAGGATACTTCACTTTCCTGTAATGGATGGGATTAGAGGAGGAACTGATAAGATGTTATTGGAAAAAACAAGTAGGGGGTAGAGAAACAGTAAAAGTGCTAAGCTGCATGGGTTCAATTGACTCCTAGTGAGTAGGTCTATAGTCCATCGATGGTTATTCCTGTTAATGGAAGGAAGGCACTTCTCTGTCTGATTGGCATTGAGCTTTCTTCCCATGGGAGAAGTTACCAACATAGGTCTGGGTGATGAGGAGGAAATAAGGCCAATTAGGAATTCAGTTGGTCAAAGCAAGAAAACTAAAGGTATAAGGAAAATGCCAAGAAAGAACATTGGCTGAAGGGAAATACAGCTCTGAACTTGAAGGTTATAAGCAACAGAAATAGAAAGGGCATGGATTTTTCCCAGTCTTTTTAGAAAAGAAACTCATGCAAATGGTGTAAAAGAATAAAAATAGGTGATTTACAGTGTGATTTCTCATAGTAATCAGAACATGACTTGGGATAACTGGGGAAAATAATAGTAAGAACAGTATTAATACTAATGATAGCTAGTATTTATATAACACCTAATGTTTGTCAACCACTGGGCTAAGCGAGTTACTGTCATCACATGTGATCCTCACAATTGTCCTGGGAGGCAGGTGCTAGTATCATCTCCATTTTCTAGAAAAGGAACTTCAGGCAAACAGAGGTTGAATGACTTTGCTTGCTTTATTACAAAAGATAGCTATTGGAAGGATACCTGTAAAATAAGCAAGGGTTGTGTTGGTGTGTTTATGTTATAAGACAAAACAACCCTGTTAGTAGGCCTCTATGTCTTACTTGGTTGATGGAGCTAAGTGTTAGCTCTTGACTGTTACCTACTCCTTAGCTAGAGGGGATTTTGAGAGAGATGGGGAGTGTGATCAGAGCTATCTATTCTCACAATGTGCACAGTGGCAGCTCCTTTTTTTTCTTCAAAATTTTATATTTCTTGATATCGTTTCTTTTTATATCACTTTCCTTTCTAATAGATCTTACTTCACTTCTTTTACCCAGAGAGCCATTTCTTGTTAAAAAAAAAAGAATAAAAAAAGAAAGAGAAAACAAAGCTGCTCAGAAAAATCAACCCATATATAAACCAAGACTGGTCTTTTAAGCAATGTTGAGCTCTCATAGTATAATTTGAGATGTCTGTGTTACATACAAGTGTCTATTGCTGGTGAATGAAATTCAGGAAAGAGGTTATAGGGCTGGATAAATAGATCTGAAGATGATCTAGTTCTGCGGGAAAAGTTGAGGGACCCCTATTGTAAAACAATGATAACTCACATTTCTATAAGTATTTTATGATTTTCAAAGCAATTTCTTTATAACAACACTAAGAAATTTTCATTTTTGTACAACAAGGTCTGTAGGATTACATGTTATAACCAAGTAGATTTTAAGTTCCTTGAGGACAGGGTTTTATTTTTATTTTTATTTTTTAAGATTATAACTCCAATATCTCACCATAGGTATGCACTAACAATAGTGCTTATCACATAACAGGTGCTTAATCAATGCTGGCATGATTGTTGAATGAATGAATGAATGAATGAATGAATGTTCTCTAGAGGCTTAAGTCTGAGTTTTGAGTTTTGTCTTTCTGGGGTGGCATTTGACTTTGGTGCTGTGTTATTCACTGTCGCCTCTAGTTTTCTCTACTTACTGTGCTTGGGCACTGGAAAAAAACAGTGTAGGTAGGTAGCAGTTATGATTTATCAATGGTGCTCTACTGTTTGTCTCTTTGTTTCTTTTTGGCTTTTCAAAAATTGCTTTTAGGAGCCGTGGGGCAGAAGGCACCACTTAATTAAAATATTTAAAATCAAACTACAGGAACATCAGTCCCCTAAACCCTCAGGGTATGATGTAAGCAATTGTAAGAAATAGAAAATCAAATGGAAAAGGGTAGATGGGTTTAATGATATTTGTTATTTTTCAGATTGAAATTACTAGGCAGCCTCTCTAGTGATGAAAAAACTTTAGTGAACAATTTGCATGCAATGTTCATCCACTGTGGTCCGGTGAGTTGCAGTTTTTTGGAGACTTACATATTTGTGTACATGGTGTTGTTACCACTTGCAGGGCTCTTTCCCCTGAGTGGTTTCAATTTGTCTTGAAAGAAGGCCAGGAATATATCTAAACATTTGTGGCATGTCTATACCAGGTGTACGGGGCTTGGCTTCATTCAAGGCAGTCCCCTGATAGTTTTGGTCCAAAATTGGAATGAAATGAAACACTTATTTACCCATTCAAAGCAGGGGAAGGATATTCAGAGCAAGAAAGAGAAATTAACTCCAGGATAAAATTGGTGATTCAGTTAAGCACAACTTCCTAGAGTTGTTCATATTGCTGTTATATGGTTTGAAGCTTCAGCCTCCCTTGTCCTGACTTTTTGTACATAGTTGAGCAAGATGCCGTATCAATGACCAGTGCCTTGGTCCCTTGGGTCAATTAACTGTCAAGGAGAGCTTCAATACTTTTAAAGTATGATGAAATCTGGTGCATACTCAGTGTCTGTGATGGCACTTCCCCATGTGGAGATTCTGGGGAACCTACTTCCCCAAAAAAGTATGATAACATGTAATGGGAGTGCTTGGACAGACTATGTAGGATATGTAAATAGTCTGTAACCAGTGCTGGCCAGCCAATCACATGGTGAATGTGAAACTATTTTAATTTACTATAGATGAGAGTGAGGAGAATCTTCAAAAGGCCTAAGTCAGCTTAGGTCTGGTCACTAGCTATTTGGCCACTCAATCCAAAAGATTCCTTCACTGATGCCATCTGGTGAGGGAAAACATTGTAAGGGGAAGAGAAGGCTTGGGTCCTCTCCACCAAGGATATCATATGGTCCTATGAATATAGTCCTGAGATCTTTGCTTGTTGCAGCATTTGTTCTTTTCTGAAAGAGTAGCTTCTCAATTCCCAGCTTCTGAGTTTTCTTTCACTCAATTCTTCGTTAATACCCCAAGGAACAAGCAGTGACCTTTGGAGTGACCTTTAGGACACAGCCCATTAAAGCTGAAATGAGGCCTCATCTGGCAATCATCTAGACATGGTCTTGGTAAAATCAATGTTTATAGGAACTATTATTCTAAGAGTAAGCCCATTCTCCTTAGAGACTGAGGTAGGACCAGAAAGAATAACTTTCAACCATTTGTAAAAGCTAATTGATGTTAAATGCTTAAATGGACCTGGGGTGCTCATTACTAGTGCTTAACAAGAAGAATACACTGGTGAGGGCTCAAGTGGGACACTTAAAACTCCTCAGGGTAACCTAAAGCCCTTGGAGTCAAATGTACCCACCTGGCTCTGGAACAGAGAGCCAGTGTTCTCACTACATAAAGAAAAACTAGCCTAAACTACATGAAGTGGGGTGGAATCCTGGGGGAGGTGGTGGGAATCCTGTTTAATTTATGGCTTCTACCACACCAAGAGTATTATTGAGGGAGCACTTTCATAGAAGGAAATTTAGGCAACTTTGGATCAAGAAGTGTGCCATAAACGGCTAGACTTAAAAGTTACATGTTGAAAAACTATTCCGTCTTACTCAAAGCTTCTCTTTTTTTTTCCATTGCCCGTAACTTTAGGCTTCTTTTTTTACCAATCCCTCAAAAGCCTTGTTTTGACCCAACTTCTACCTCAGATACTATTTCCAGTCTTAGACTCTTTCTAGCTCCTTGTCTTGCCTGCACAGTTTTTTATCTGATCTCATTCGCCTGTGTGTGGGAATTTTGGTTACCCCTTTCTTTAACCTTCCAGCCAGTGAACATTCAACAGGTTGATAAGATGAGTGTTGTAGACTCTTTCAGCTCTAGGTCTATGAGCACCAAGACCTTCTGGTCATTTGTAGCCTTTGTAAGACTATATCTGCCCCTGAGTGGTTTCTCTGGACAAAGTGACCAAGGCATGTGAACACTGAAGAACACCTGCACTGCTTGGTCTGAGTAACTTACTTACTGGAAAAAAATCCTCAGTAATTTGGGTGAATGATGACAGAGTTAGGAGTCATTAGCTAAATCAAAATTCATTAGGCCTTTAGAATTTACAAAGTATTTTTTCTAGGTATTGGAGTTTTAACTTAAAAAAGTTTATGTTCTCCTGGGGTGTGGGAGTTTGGGATACAATATATGCACAGAAAAGCATAGGAAGTGATGGATAATTTGATATGGGAGAACTTTCACCCTAGGACAGTGGTTTTCAACTTGTGGGTTGTGACCCCTTTGGGGTCAAACAGCCCTTTCACAGGTGTCACAAGGGTTGCCTAAGACCATCAGAAAACACATATTTCCGATGGTCTTAGGAATCTTTTCAATCTGTCTCCAGGCAGACACACCCACATATGACTATGAAAAGGTCACCTCATTAGGAAGATTGAGAACCACTGCCCTAGGAGATTAGGGGAGGTTCTATGTAGAAAGAAATGAACAACCTTAAAAAAAACATAAATTCAATTGCTATAAATACACCAATTCTCTCTAGGCTAACTGTAGTTTTGTAGAGGTCTTTAGGTGACCTACAATAATGACTAGATAAGAATGATGTGTAATTTGAGCGAGCCTTATTAAATTATTAGAAAATAGTTCCCTTTCTTAAGTAGTTTCTGTGGTCTCTCCATGATCTTGAACCCTGCTAATTTGTTTAGCATTTTTTTCATAGATACTGGAAAAGATAAACTTAAACTATAGCTTGAGTTATCACAGATTTTAAATTAATGAGCAGCCCAAGTTAATGAGCTTATACTATATTTTTATCTTTGGTGTGATGAGATTCTGGGATCATTTTCTTCTTCAGGCATTTTCCGTCTAGTTCAAAGAAACACATTCTTCTTTCCCCTCAACACATTCAGCTTTTGATTAAACACCTGTCACACCAGGGCATGAAGAACTATGGGGCAAGGTAGTTTGGGAGAGACTAATATGGGAATCTAGTTAAACAAAAGGAGTCTGGTGGATATGGCAGGTCTAGACAGGCAAGAGGCCACCTTGAAAGTCAGTTAAGAACAGATAGATACTATAGGACTGGTGGAATCCAGCATATCACAGAGCCAACAAGCAAGTGAAGAACTCTGATTCTAGTATGAAAGCAGTTTACTAAGCACCCTATTGTGTTCTACCTGCTGAGTATGGATGGCCTTGAGCCCACAAGTGTTGATTACCACTAGAAGTGGGTCAGAGACCAGCAGGTGAAATTTGTCTCTGACTGAGTGAGGGAAAGATATACTAGGATGACCGAAGAAACCTAATCTATGCTATGCCAGGATCTGAGAAAAACATAGGGAAGAGATAATGACCTATACTTACACTTTCCTGTTTTTCTCTCTTCCACCATATAAGACCATAATGTCTTATAGGAAATGTATAAAGAAATTGGTTGCATTACTATATTTTTGTGTGTAATGAGAGACCCAAAGACGATAACTTGCAAATTTGATTGAGAAAATGGTTGAAGCACAACTATAATTTTTGAATTTGAGGAATTTTCTTTTATAATAAGTAGGGGCAATCCCTCCCCCCAGCAAATGAAAAGAAAACCCATCCAGAGGTATAATGTTAACTAAAGATAGATAGATAGATAGACAGACAGACAGACAGACAGACAGACAGATAGATAGATAGATAGAAAGATGGATGGATAGATGGATGGATAGAAAGATAGATGGACGGATGGACGGACAGATAGATAGATAGATAGAGGCATAGCTAGGAAACTTTTTACCCAGTGTGAGATACATGTGTGAAGGGCATGTATGGAGTATAGCTTCTTAGGGCTGGCAGTGATAAAGAAGATATCAGATGAAGGGGTGAGATAGGAAATAAAGAGGGATGGCAGTGATGAGACAGAAGACAGACTAACTTTAGGCGCTGTTAAGCTGGGAAATGGACAGTTCATCAGTCAGAAAGTACTACCAGTTCCCCTGCCAAACTTGGAGATGGAAGCAGAGGAGCATTATGGTAATGGGATCCTTTTTGGACATATGCAAGATGAAGAACTAGGGTTTTATTATACAGTTCAAGTCAATTAGAGAATGTGAAATTCTGGGATAGTGGAGTGTTTGGTAGGTAGGTCACGGGGGATAAAACCACTGAGAAGAAAGCGAACATTCTAAATGTAGACACCTTGTGGAAAGGTCCTGATGGTTCTACTCTAGTTATGCCTCTGACTAAAACTTATTGTACTTATATTTTTATTCTTATCCCATAATTCTATGTTTTATAGGTAGGAACTCTGCAGAAATCGAATTACTCTGAATTTTTGCTGTGGATTGTTGGGATAAATAAAATCTATATGAAGGACAAATGTCTTTTGACAATGACATGTTGAATTACATAAGTGATTTTAATACAATAACGCATAAGCTCCTTCAGGAAAAGATTGTGTCCGTATCCAGTAAGTTTAGTGTTTTACCCAGGGCCATAAACAGGTAAGTGTTTATTACATTTTATCTGGTCATAATTCCTTTTGACCAGTGGTTTATCTTCTTCAGAAACTGTCACAAATTGTAATCTTCAAACAATGGAAATATATGATGTTTCATTTGTCAACCAAAGGGTAGAAGCTAGAGACAGGATATATTGCCTTAGCAATTAAGATGTATGAGAGAGAATTTCTCCCCTTGTCTTGCTATTTTCTTGTTTGTTGTGTTTTTGATAATATGAGTGTATCTTTCTGTATGTGCTTAGCAAAGTGTCTGGTATATAATAGGTACTTAATAAATACTTTATTGACTAATGGAGTGGTTGTGATATTTTCATTCACTGAAAATTATGTTTACTATTTATGTAACTATGGTCCAATAACTTAACTTCCCTGGGTTTCCTTTTCCTCATTTTCGAATTATGGGCATTGGACTATGTGGCCTTAGAGGACCTTTCTAGCACAGGACCGATGATCCTTTGGGCCACCAGATATATCTTGTCATTTCTGTCTCCACAATATCTCCTATATGCATTCTCTTCTCTTCTTTTACACTGTCATCACCATGGTTTAGGCCACTGTTACTTCTCACCTGGATAATTGTAATATGAATCATTGGAGATAAACAATAATTATGATATTTTTAGCTATTAGTTCTAGAATATTCTTATCCCAATTTCCTTTCTTACAGATCACATGTGTTCTCAGAGCTATGCTGGCTAACTCTCCCCTCAGAATTCTAGAAGTATTCCTGAGGGGTTTAGGAATAATATTCTAATTATTCTTACTAATGCCATTTGTTCAAGTCTCAACTGGCATGCTTTTTCCATATTTAACATTTTAGTCCTCAAGTTTTTTAAAAAGGGATATGTGTGGGGGTGGCTAGGTGGCACAGGGACTAGAGCACCGGCCCTGGAGTCAGGAGTACCTGAGTTCAAATCCGGCCTCAGACACTTACAAAAAAACTAGCTGTGTGACCTTGGGCAAGTCACTTAATCCCAACTGCCCTCCAAAAATAAAAAAAAAAGCAGAGAAAAAAAAGGGATATGTGTTAAGGTGGTACAATGAGCACAGTTGATACAAAGCATCCTCCCCACCTAAATCTGTGACATACTCTTGTCCCAAGTACATTTAGAGCCTAGGGGAATGTTGGCTCCAGGTAAGAGAGCACATGTGGCAAAAACGTAACTCTCAACTCCTGGAAGTGGCTAGAAGTACTTTTATCCCATTCTTCGGTTGCTCACTAAGCTCTCCTTAGGTGTGATGTAGTCTCTTTGCTGGGATCCATGTAAAGAGATAAGTTTAATCTGTTCTTGGTACCTGAAAATGCAGATATAACTTCTAGATAATCTGGAGATGCTGATTAAGGACCCTGATGAGAAGATGTCTGACATCCTCTTGACACTTGGAAAGGTTTTCTTCCAGTCAAAGGAGAAAGGAAGAGCAGGGGAAGTTTGTGACCTTTCCAGAAAAATCAACTAACTGATAGTATGTTATTTATTATGCTGTGATCAAACAAGTTAATCATTTGGTGATCTGTTCTTTGATTATGGCCCTCTCTTTGTTTGACTAGGCTGCTCCAAATATAGTAGATGCATAATTTATCAGTAGGTTGAACTTGAAGCATTTCTAGGTTGATAGGGCCTGTCAGAGCTAAGTCAGTGACATAGCTTTTGACAACTCAGGGCCACCTATGGTTAATGATGCCTTATTGGAATAGGATTTTAGGAAAGGACTACAATGTATGTAACCTTTGGTACTTTTCTTCCTTTCCCTTTCTACAATCTTGTGAAGTTTGACTTTTCTACCCTATTGACAGAGGACTAAGTAAGAGAAGGGAATGTAGTTACTCCCTCCTTCCAACTAGAAATGGAAATTTGTGGTTTCTTGTCTGCTAGATTTGACTTTCTGGAGATTGACAAATGACCTACCTTAATCTCTTTTCTATGTAATAGTTTCATGTAGCACACAGTGGCAGAAAAATCCAATTTCTGTCACTACTTGTGCTATTTTGGTCAAGTCATTTAACCTCTATAAATCTCAATTTCCTCAGTTGTAAAATGAGAGGGTGACTTCTATGTTTTCCCAAGGTCACTTCCATTAGTCAGTCAGTCGGTCAATCAGTCGGTCAGTCAATAAGCATGTGTCAAGAGCTCACTATGTGCCAGGTACTATGCTAAATGCTGAGGAAGCAAAGAAAGGCAAAAACAGGGTCCTTAACCTCAAGACATTCTTGTTCTAATGGATGAGACAATACGTAAATAGTTACATAAAAATTTATACTAATATTATGATCGTATGATCTCTATTTAAACCAGTTTTCCCATAGTCTAAGTCATTTGGAATCTGAAATTCTATTTTTAAATGGGACAAAACTTTTTTGAACAATATTAAATATTTTAAATCTATTACAACTTACATCTTACCACTCCACCCCAATTATATCTAATAGTACTATTTCTCCATGGTGGCACATTCACAAATCCCAAATGAATGGATTATTTAGAAATCTGTGAGCACGTTCTCTCCACATCCTAAAACTGCTATCTTGGTGAGATAGTGGTATCTCAGACAGGACTGCGAGAATGATGTCATCCCAGTAGACAGTGATCTGCTAAGGCAGGGTCTTCTTTGATTTATGTCCTTGAAATTGACACTAGTTCTGTTTTGCATAAGAAGTTGAGCCATCATATTACATGACTTAATCCTGGATCTTGACCAGAGCTGGTAAATCTGATATCTTTTTACTGACTGACATAATCATTTGTCAGTTAACTTTACCCTGCCTTGCATCTTCAAACACTGAGAAATACAAGTCATTTGAGGATCTCCAGGAAAAAAAGGCTTCCAATTCTGGATTGTGCACTCTAAGAAGATAAGGATGAGTAAAAATTAGTTTTACTTTTCTAATCCCTTTAATTCAAGACCAAAAAGGAAGGATGTTCTTTCACACTGTCCAGAAGCATTCATCTCATGTAGCATTTTTATTTACTAAGTAATTGCTCAATTTAACTAACCCAATTTGGAACACAAGAGACTCCCTTGGGATCTGGGACACAGGATTTTAAATTGAATTTTTACAAGGGTTTTTCCCCATTTATTTAGCAATAGAAGAAATAAAACAAAGGATGAAAGGGAAACAAAGAGCTTTGGGGGTGAAAGCAAAGGGAATTCAAAGTTAATTTTTTATAGCCCTAGGAAAGGAATCCTGTTGGTAGTATAAAGGCTGTTTTGTATGAATCAGGCCTGTGTTTGGGTGATAGCTGGGAGATAAATATAATGTGGAACTTGGCACAAATGAATAGAAGCAGACATGGCTTCTGGAATCACATCTCTTTTAGTTCCATTGTACTGATACAATAGAGTAGTTTAAAAGACCAGGATAAATGTGACCCAGACATTTTTCTATCTTAGGTTCTACAAGTGGCAATTTGTACTAAATTGTGCTAACCAAACTGAAAAATCTACAAAAATGACTGTGTAATATTTTAACCTTATACTTAAAGTAGAATACAATATACTATCAGATAGATGAATCCTACAATTAAAATTCACTTCAGGTATTATTTAGGAAATATGCAATCATTTAATATGTATTGGAAATGGAAGGAGTGGAAGCGGGGCTGGAAATGAAAAATTCAGCATGAGTTAGTTTTGGAAGATTTGGTCAAAAGTGAGTAAAAAGTAAAGGAAAAAATAATTGTTCTAATTAGTATCTTTCATTCAGCATTTATTCCAGTCCTGAATGATTTTTTTTCCCTCCAGCAAAGACAGAGCATAGGGAAAAGAGCAGACATATGGCATAGGAGAGAGTGAACTAACTTTAGAGTTAGAAGGTCCTGGGTTCAAGTCCTGACTCTGTTGTAGGCAAGTTTTCCAACATGACCCTGGACACAATGACATACTCTCAGTGCCCTAGGCAACTAAGATTATAAATTGTAGAATAACTGCTGGTTTGTATTGAGAGAAGTTTCCTCGCTGAAGGTTCCCAATACTATTGAAAGTAGACTCAAAATAAACAACAGCCAGAAAGGAATGATCAATAAGAGAAATTTAGAGAGGACTAGGATGAACTGATATACAATGAAGCTGGCAGATACAGGAGAGTAATATACACAGTGACCATAATAATGCAACTTAAAATATTGAAAGGCAGCTCTATAGACCAATCTTGGCCATGGTAAACAGACAACGAAACATACCCACATCTCTTTGACAGAGGTTCAGAACTATGGGTGCAGATTGATTGTCAGAGTCAGTCACTTTGTCTTTGTTTTGTTTAACTGTCTTTCTTTGTGAGAAGGGATGGTTCAATGCAATGTAGAAATGTTGGGGATGGAGAGGGTAGGAAGGAGGCATATCCAGAAAGGGCTTTTATGTAAAAAAGCAAAAGGGATCAATCAAGGGTTAAAAAGTCAAGAATGAAAACTTCTTAAAAGCAAACATTCACTTTTAATATTTTCTCTTTTACCTTTCTAGATATGATATTGCAATGATATACTCATTTGACTTAATCCTCCAATTTCCAAAACTGTAATTTCTCTTATATGATTTGTTTAATCTGGAAAATCCAATAAGCAATTTAAAAATAGAGATATAAAGACTCATTACGTTATATGGACCTGGTAGAAAAGTCAATAAACAATTGACTTCTGAGCCTTCTGAGATATGATGTTTTAAAATGTTGTAATTTGAAAGGAAAAAAACATCATTGGAAATTAAATCAGTTTAATTCTGGTCTGCATGTGTATTATGAGGATGAAATGTGGTAGTTGAATCATTATTGTTTCAACTCACACCTTTGAGAATAAGTACTTGTGTTCATCTCTCAAAATGACCATAGGAAGACAGTGTTCTTTAGGCCTATAGATATTTCTGTTAGGTTAATTGAGTCCTGGAGAATCTGTGAGACTGAAATTATAGAATTTTAGATCTAGAAAGGACTTTAGAAATCATCTATTCCAATTTCCTCATGTTACAAGTCAGGGAACTGAGTCTGGGAGAGGAGAAGCAACAGAAGGTTTGGTGGCTCTTCCAATGCAAATTTCTGAATGATTGTGGCATTCCAGTGATGACTGAATAAGAATATTATGGTCTAAACTTGAAACTGAATCCAGAAAGTAAAACAATATGAAACAGAAACTTAAGAGCCCCATCTCTATTGGTAGCCTTTCTCTAGCGTTTATATTGTGACATGGAACATCCTGCAAATGTCTTCCCTTAAAGATGTATGTGTGTGTGTGTGGGGGGGGGAGTTTCATTTGATACTCAAATGCCTATTTCTTCTCCCCAATGTAGCTTTTAGCTTTGTGCTGATATGATAGTGAGTAATCTAAGTCAGGGTTTTGGTTCATGACACATACCTCAACTGCAAATTTATCTTGTAGTTGACAAAGCTTAACATAAGCTTTGTCTAATATTCTTCCATTAGACTAATGAATGGAAAAATAAACCTACATACTAATTCGATCTGGGTCTATCAACATGAACTTAATTCCCTATCATAATTTTCCCTCTTGCTGCCAAGCCACCTTCAATACAGTTGCATGGCTTACCCCTACCTCCACCAAACCTGAAGACCTGAAGTAATTGCAGCCTCAGACACTTCCTGACTGTATGACCATAGGCAAGTTGCTTAGCTTCCATTTGCCTGTTTCCTCAGTTGTAAAATAGAGATAACAAGAGCACCTACCTGCCAGGGTTGTTGGGAGGATCAAAAGAGATGATAGTTGTGAAATGCTAAGTACAGTACCCAGGACCTAGTAGGTACTATATATATTTTAGCTTATTATTATCATCATCACCATCACCATCCTTCTCCTGGTATTCCAACTCTTTACCTTGTCTTTCAAGGCTTTCTGAAATTTGACTCCATCCTATCTTTACAGCTCTATACATTCATATTATTCCCCTTTACACAGTCTATATTTCAATTAAATTAGATTACTACCTGTTCTTTTATCTCATCCTACTCATTCCTGTTTCTGTGTCTTTGTGGAGACCACAGACTTCCTCCCTACATCTCTTGCCCCACACCTCAGTCACCTTCTTTGCCAGGAATAGAAGCCCTTCGCATCCCCATCTGACAAAATCCTTCTCTTCTTTCAATACCCAGGTCAATTGCCACCCTTTTCACAAAGCCAATGTTGTTCTGTGAAACAAACACAAGATTTTTCTTCTATCAGATAATCTGCATTTGATTTTTTTTCTGTCATGTATGACCTGTGTGATCCTTCATCATCAATTTCTCTCCTGGGCATCAGGTTCTTCAACTGTAAAATATTTGTAGTGCTGCAGTGGTTGTGTTCAACTAGATCAGCGCTTCTCAACCTGTGGGTTGAGATCCCTTTGGGGGGTCGAATGGGATCACCTAAGACCATCTGAAAACACGTATTTCCAATGGTCTTAGGAACCTCCTCTATCCATCTCCAGGCAGGTCTGCCCACATGCAGATACGTCCACCTATGAGTATTAAAGGGTCATGGCATCAGGAAGGTTGAAAACCACTGGGCTAGATGACCTCTAAGTTTCCTTCCTGGTTTAAATAATCATACCTTGTTTCCAAGCCTTCTTGATCGCCTTCTTGACTCTTAGAACTAATTCCTCTATCCTCTAGTCTCTCATCACTTTGAGAATCCTCTAATGGACTTTGCATATTCTACTTCATATTATGGATAACAAATCTCAGTATCAGAAAACCCTGGAACCCAGGATTTTCTGACACTACTAAAACTCCTGTGATCTGACACTACTAAACTCATCATCCCAGATAATTCACTAAGATTATAAATTGTAGCTCAGGTGCTGATCTCACCTAGTATAGGAAGTTTCCTTGTTGGGAGTTCCCTTCCAACAATATCACAAGTCTGATAAAAAACAAATTCATTATAGTTTTTGTGTGTGCCCAGACTGTAAATTCTGTAAGGGTCAGGGGCCGGGTATTTTTTAATCTCTGTAACTCCAGCAGTTTACAGGGTACACATAGTAGGTTCTTTATCAACGCTTGTTGAAACGTGAAGTTTGACATGTCATCTCTGTCCTCACCAGTTAAATGTCCTCACAGTGGCTGCTTAAGTGGTATCTGCATTTTGCAAATATCAAGCTTTTCTACTCTCTGTCAGTGATGAAGCTTTGGAAGTAACTGAAGCAGAAAGCATGTCCAGTTTGGGGATTCACAGGAGAAATTCATCCGAAAACCATTTTCTCCCCTGTTTCTTTTTGTCCTAATAATTTGTAGTAAGAGATTTAACATGATATTAAAATTCTTTTGTAATTTCATTATCCTGGAAGTGATTTTACATTCTGCAGAGGTTCCCCTGTTGAAGTACAGTGCAGTGTACAAAATAATTCTTGTTTTAATACATCTCTATGGCTCTCTGAGGAGCTTCAGCACCGCTGAGTTCATCATTAGCTTCTATATTATTCAGGTCTCTGAGTCTTTAATTCAAAATGAAAATTAAACAATATCCATTTTACCCGAGCTGCTCATGGAGAAATCAGTTAAAAACAACACCATACAAGTCCATAGTTTTCAATTAGAAAAGCACTCACTCACACCCTGTCTATGGGCAAAGAGTCCTAATTATTTTAGTGCCCAAACTAGAGAGCCAGTATTCCTGCAAATAGAAGATTTTCAGCCCCTAAGCGCCCATTTCAAATACCCAGCCATTAGTGCTGATGGGCACTAGTTAAAAGCTTATGAAACTGTTAGGCATAATACCGGAAATCAAATCCAGATGAAATCCAGCCCCAGTGAGTTATTCAGGAAACTGGAGGAGCTGTTTAGATTTGTACATAAATTTAAAAATGAGGATCTTAACTAGAAAAAATTATAGCATTTTTGGAATATTTAGATTAGGACCTTCTCATAAACCAATTATTATTGAAGTAGGCAGCTAAATGGAGGGCAGCAAAGGATTTGGGTAAGCAAACCAAGCTGTCCAGATGCTGGTTTCAGAGTTTACGGATCCCACCAAGCCTGAGAGGATTCATAAAACCCTGACATGAACATGGGAGATGTTAAACTAGATTTTACTTTCCCTCTCCATGCTCTCCTCCCCCTTCCCCCATTTAGTTTTGCTTCTTCTTCTTCTTCTTTTTTTTTGTTCACTAAATTTCAATGGATTTAAAATGAAAAATCGCTCCAAGCTCTTGGAACCTAACCTTTCTCCCCACTGCCTGCACCTCCCTCCCCCCACTCCAGCCCTCAAGCCCTTGCTGAGTCTCACACTTTCCCTTTCAGTTCAAGCTGGGGGACTGTGGCTGCTGCCTTTTTGAAGCCTTTGAAGTGTCCACATCGCAGGCTTGAAGCTATAGTGAAAGCCCACGTTGCTGGGTTTTAAGCAGGCTTTGCTTAGTGTGTGCCATCACCTTCTAGGCTGGGAGAGGTGGATTGAAAGCATGATTTAAGAGAGGGTGGTGGAAGACATCCCTAACCCCCTGCTGGTTAGTCTCTTCAAATAGACTCCAGTTTCAGCCTTAGCCATATCAAAGCCAGCTCTCCTGGGGGCTGCAGCTAAGGTGAAAGAAGGATTGGAAGTAACTGATAGCTATTCACTACCTTAGTTAGGACTCTGATGAAGCCAGAAGGAAGGCGCCAGTTTATGATGTTTTAGACTTCTGTTTTAGGTCCATTCAGATTGATTCTTTTGAGTTATAGAACCCAGGGATTTTTAAGCAGAAGAAAAAAAAAAGTATTACTTCTAAATGTGTATCTAAATGACTGGTGTGCCGCAATCCTCTTCATAGTATGTTTTTTGATGCTATCTTTATACGTCCAGACTGCTTTATTGTTTGGCTATGCACTCAGTATCTTTTAGAGTTAGTGACTTCCCTTACTTCTGTACTTCTGTACTCACGTGGGGCAATTCTATTTGCATAAAGCAAAGGGGAGACTTATTTTAAGCTCATAAAAACTTGTTGCTGTTTGAGGACATTTTTAATTAATCCTTTCCTAAAATCCCCAGATGCTAGCGCCCTCCCTTTCTTGGATCTTATTGTATTTGTTTTTGATATACTGTATATGAACATATAGTTTTCCCCTTGAAATGTAAGGTCCTTCAAGTCGGGGATTGTTTCATGTGTGACTGTATCCTCTCTGAACATAGGACCTGGTGCTTGACAAATACTGTTTGACTGATGGCCGCAATAAATAATTTACTTTTCTGAAGTGCATAACCACACTTTTGGAACATTGAAGCTAAAACAATTGACCCTAATATCTCCAGACTTCAGTTTTCCCATCTGTAAAATGGGAAGAGAAATCCTACAAAGTTTCCTGAGGCACACTCCATAGGAGTGGAGCAGGTTCACAGAGTGCTTGGGTCAGAAGGGATATTCGAACCCAGATCTTCCTCTTTACACATCCAAAGTATTAGCCACTATGCTTAGGTGCATCTAAAACTGAAGAGTAGTCTTTCAAACCACATGCTAACCATGGAAGGCACAGAAATGGGGGAACACACAGAAACATAGATGAGGGGAACCCTAACTTAAAATTGTATTCTTTTAAAGAAAGTTGTTGCGAGAATGCCTGGAGACTAGTTTCAGCTGTTGAGGGGAGAAGGGCAGCAAATTACAGTGCAATCTGAATTTGCCATGTGGGACAGATAAAGCTATCCATCAGGCTACATTTGGCCCATGGGCCGAGAACCTGACAACCATGTGCTGAAGGATTTATTGGTCTTGTTCAGGATTTCATAAACCTCCCTCTTGGTTTCTTTTCTCCAAGTTCAGCTCCTTGTTTATGCTATATTTGAGCTTGCTAAGCCTATTGGTTATGGTGGTCAGAGTTTCAATTCTTTCCTTTGTGAAGGGGCCACACTTTTTATATATTTGAATACTTCACTGCCTCAAACAAGTCCTTCACAATACAGATGTCATGCTTGCCTGCAGAACTATTCCAAGGGGAGGCAAAGGGAAAGTACACTATCTGTCTGCTGATCTTCCATCTTTCCCCTGGAGCTGAATGGGATGCACGCAGCTCCTATTTGCCAATTTCTGGGACCTCTTGCTCCATCTTTAATTAGAGCACATTTTTTTTCTTATTGAACTTGCCCTTCAAAATAGATGACTACAGGCTTGCAGTCATGATGGCAGGTATTTATAGTTTGCTCTCCAAGTCTGCAAGTGCTTTATAGAAATTATTTTTTGAGGTTCACAACAATCCATTTTACAAATGAGGAAACTGAGACTTAAAGTGTCAGTAACCCAATTCTGGGACGAGAGCTAAATATGTTATATAGATGTCTCCAACTTTCAAGTTCTTCCATCTGTAAAATAGGTTACAAAAGTCCTAAGATTTTACCTGAGGGAATGGTGTCAAAATGATAGAGAAATGGGGTCACTAAACCATAAGGATTCTTGTGAATGGCCGCATATTGAATTAGGAAACCATGTGTTAACATTATTTATGTTTTACTGTATTTTGAATTATTTTGCCAAATATTTTCAAATTACATTTTAATCTGATTAGTGCTGAAGATATCTCTGGCTGGAGGCACATAGGGATTTAAGTGCTTTGTCCATAGTTGTGTGGCTAGCAAGTGTTAGAGGTAGGATTTTGTAACGCCATGCATGAGAAGTTTCCCAAAAGAATGCTACTGTGAAGAGCTTTCAAGGTTCTGATTACACAGTATAGTGAACATTCCATTTATTGCATTACAAATCAAAGCAAATGTTCACAACTAATCACAATATAATATTAATGACATTACATCTTATCACAGAAAATCACAATATAGTGTTCACAATAGCTTAACATTAGAATGGCCACATAGTTTTCACCAAAGTGGCCACAGTATTTAGAACAAAGAACAAAAGAACAATCATCTGGTTTCCCTAAGGGAGAAACCCTCCTTACTTAATCATTCAGTTATTTCACAATACAGGTCAGTCTTCTACTCATGGGGCAATCATAAGTTAACTTAATCAGTTACTTATCCAGATTCACAATTACTAAGTATCATTAATCACTAAATACAAACATTAGAAGATTACACAAACCCTCCACCCCTCAGTCTCTAATAAACTTCAATTTCATCACATGTTCACTATCCAAGAAGAGGCCTTTTTTTCGTCTTGACTCGGGGGTAGTCTCTCAGATTCCCTGGACCCCCTTCCGTGGTCCCAGCTCCTACCTGAATCCACCAAACAGTTACCGGGATTCAGAAGTAGATAGCTCCCAGGTTCTCATCCACTCCTCCAGGCTGTTCTTGTTACACACTGAAATTCACAAGGTCCAGCACATCTCAAAACCTTCATAACTTCTGTTGCTGGGAACTCAAGCATCAGCAAAGCCACAAACAAACAAAGCCTTATCCCTGTCATGCTTCTTCAGTCCTCCAGTGGTTCAGCTGGCCCTAGGATCAGAAGAAATCTCAGCCTTTCAGGTGGCAGCAGCCACTTAACTTGGTCCCTCACCAGATTCATAGAAAACTCCAACTCAGTTCTCAGTCCAGTAGCAGCCCAGCTCCCAGATATCTGGAACAATTGTGCTTCCTCCACCAGGAGTGAAAATTCTTGATTCTGACTGTCTGTCCTCTGGAGCTCTTCTTAAGTACACATACAGATACAGACTCAGACACAGACACAGACACAGACACACAGACACAGACACACAGACACACAGACACAGACAGACACAGACACAGACACAGACACAGACACACACACACACACACACACACACACACACACACACACACACACATTGGCTTCCTGTCTCAGCCGACCCCTTCCAGGAAACAGAGTTCACATCTTGTATTTCTTTCATAGAAGTACTTAGCCCTGGGCTAAGTACCTGCTAAATTAATTACTGTTACAGATTTGAACCTTGGCTTTTCTGGATCATTCATTCATTCATTCATTCAATGAGTAATGATACTGATTTTCTGGGGTAATGTACTAAGCACTGAAGATACAAAGAAAAAAAGGAAACAGTCTCTGTCCTCGAGGAAATTACAGTTTAAAGGCTAGGTAAGGGATGGAAGGTAAGAGGGAATGAGCATTTCTTAAGCACTTACTGTCTTCTAAGCATTGTGCTAAGTATTACACAAAAAGATCTCCTTTGAGTCTCATGACAATTCTGAGAGGTAGGTGCTATTATCTCTTTTACAGCTGAGAAAATGGAAGCAAACAGAAGTTAAGTGGCTTAACTGAGGTTCCATAGATATGAAATATTTGAGGTTGGACTTGAACTCAGGTCTTCCTGAGTTCAGGACTAGTACTTTATCTACCATCTTCCTCCTACACTGGACTAGTCTCCTCTGTGAGGCCGGGAGGGCAGGGAGAGGTAGACAACAGGTACACAAATAAGTGTGAGGTGATTTCAGAGAAGCTACTAGGCTTCAATTAGAAGAACTGAGTCTTGAAGTTGGAAATTTTATAAATTGGAGGTTAGACGGGAGCACATTCTAGGAATGGGGACAACCAGTACAAAGGAACAGAGACTGAAAAAGGAATATTGTATAGAGGGACTAGCAAATAAGCTATATTAGCTGGAAAACGGGATGTACACAAGACAGTAACATCTTTTAAGTAAAGTGGGCAGGCTAGGCTAGAGCCAGATTAGGTGGAGATTTAAATGCCTAACCGAAGAGTTTGTGTTTTATCTTGGAGGAAATAAGGAACCACTATCCCTCTCCGGGGGCTTCTGGTTCAGCAGTATATGCCTGAGGTTCTGCCCTGTAACAAGTAGTAACCATGAAAATGCAGGCATCTTCCATCAATGTTCAAGTGTCCCATGAAACAGACAAGTGAATCTGGACCACTGTGCTGTGGCAGCCTCATTTTTCAATGTTCTAGGTGCTCCTTGCCTTAAGGAAACAAATCGCAACTTTGAACTTAGAAAGCAAATAAAGAAGGAGGTTATTTGCATTACAAAAGGATTCTTTGCTTTAGGAAAGGATTTACCACATTTCTTTCAATATTTAACTACATCAGTGTGTTCAAAACATGATTCAATTTACAAAAACAAAAAAACAAAACAAAACAAAACAAAAACCTGGTCATTCTCAGATGTATTTCTGGAATATATTGACTATGTGAACTAATGGGCACCTGTAATAATAGCTCCTATTTCCATTATGCTTGAAGGTTTACAAAGTGTTAGCTTTATAATAATGCTGTCAGGGAGGATATAAGGCTTATTGTCTCAATTTTACATATGAAGAAACTGAGGCTCAAACAGGTTTAGTCATTTACCAAAGGACATACTGCTAGTAAATGGCAGAGCTGGAATTCTAAAACCAAGGCTCTTTTCAGTTTTCCATGATGCTTTTTCCTTAGAAATTGTTTGACTCAAATCTTTAGAGTGATTTTGATAAACTATTTATAAAGATGCATTGTTTTAAAATGATAAATTTCCTCAATACTATGTTAAAAATTTCCCTTGAAAGTTGCATGGAAAATATGACTAGAGGAAAACAAAATGCTTTAATTTAGATTTTGTTCTTTGTAAGACTTTCTTCCTTCCATCATGTTAACGATTTACACCAGTAAAGAGAGAAATACCAACAATCTAACATATGTATTTCATTGTTAGAGTTATGGAGAAAGACAGTGTGATGTAGCATGTTCTATTGAAATGGAAAGAGGGCCAGCTTTGGACTGAAAAGTACTGAATTCAAATCTTTGTTCTCTTACTTTTGTGACCCTAAACAAGTCAAAATTTCTGGGAGCTTTCCTTTCTTCTTCTATGAAAAGAGAGGCTTGCATTTTCTAAGTTTTCCAGGTCCCTCTCAACATGAAATCTGTGAAATAGGTGTTATTGAAAAAAATATTGAGAAGCTCAAAATGTTGGAAGGTCCATTGCTAATTTCACTAAGACTAGTTTTAGGCAGATTTTGGTCTGTTAATTTGTGGGTATGACAAATCTCTTCCTTTCATGGTAAAGGTAGAAATGCCTATATTACTCTTCCATGCTGCTACTATTCTTAGAAAGCAAAGGGAGAGATCTAAGACCGCATAATTAAAATTTCAGTGACCAGTGAGATAACTGGGAAATCATGCTGCCTTTGAAAGTTCTGAAGGATATTGCTTTGTACTTCTATTTCAACCCCCTACTGAAATTTATAGAACTAAGCACTCAGAAAACAACTTTCATCCCCCCTGCCCTCCAAAAAGTAGCAAATATTAAAGTCCTATTCAGGGGGCTTGGGCATAAAGCAATCTAGCTGATCTTATGCTGTGGGTCCTTTTTTTTTTAGTGAGAAAACTATTCTCCATTTACCATCAGTTCCACTCAAGGCACAGAATTCAAGTGAACAAAATTCTGTATCTATTTCTGATAATATTTCAGTTTCAGTTCACTTGTTTTTCAGTCTTTTCTGCCTCTTCATGACCCCATCTGGGATTTTCTTGGCAAATGTACTGGAATAGTTTGACATTTCCTTTTCCAGCTCATTTTACAGATTGAGGAACCAAGGCAAACAAGATTAAATGACTGACCCAGCTCACATACCTAGTTAGTGTCTGAGAGCAGATTTGAACTCAGGAAGATGGATCTTCCTCATTCCAGGCCCAGAATTGTGTCCAGTATACCACCTAGCCCCACCTTTTTAGAGTGCAGATATTAAATACAATCTATTAATCAGTTAATATTTAATGTTTGTCATTCATTTTCCTAACCGGGGATACAAAAAAGAAACCATACCCTCAAGGAATTTATATTCTGATGGGTGAGACAACATGTAAAGAAATAGGTACATAAAAATGTAGATAAAGCATAAAGGCAAGGTAACATTAGAGATGAAGGATTCAATGACTGTAGGGATTAGAAAAACCTCCTAAGAAAGGTGAAGTTTGGGATGAATCTTGGAGAAAGTCAGGAATTCCAAAAGTTATAGGTAAAGATGGAGAACATTCCAGTCATAGGAGCCAATCAGTGGAAATGTACCAAGTCTGAAGATAGAACATATCATAATCCTTTGGTAACTGTCTTTCCACATCCATCTTCAGGTTCTTCCTTTGTTGGCCGTTGTTTCAGGCTCTAGTGGATTCTACCTTTTACTAAAGCAGCTGGTGAGATTTCTGCTGGGATCCAAGGATCTCCCAAATTTACATTGTCATCTAGTGAGTGGAAGAAAGAAACAAACTTGTTTCTTACCTTGTCCTCTTCCCTTACCCCTGCTTCTGTGCAGTTTCTTCTCAAGATCTAGGCTGGGCATCTTCTACCAATAGTTTGAGTTGCCATTGGATTCATAGTTCTGATCTGGCTCAGTGTTTTATATATGGATCTAGAGATATTTCTTATTCTTTTAGTCACCCTCAAGATATTATTTGTCACATGATCTGTCATTATCCAAATATCAAAACACTTTATCCCTCTCAAATTGATGAAGGACTTGTTCATACTTAGTTTACACTTTTGATTAATTTAGTCACTTGCAAAATACATCAAAGAAAATTAAAAGATGTAAGCTTAGAAAAAAAATCATGGGCCTTATTTAATACCTTAAAAATATGGAGAAAACATAAATAATTATTGACTTACATACCTACTTTCCCCTATACAGAAAATTTTATGATAATCTATGTATGCATATATGTAAGATTTTATAGTAATAATCTATACACATAATCTATGCACATACAGACAATGAGGGCGCAAGTAGGGAGAAAAGTCAAGATTTCATAAGAAGTAGTAGGCAGCTAGATGGTACAGTGGCTAAAGCTCTATGTTTGAACTCTTGAATAAAAGAGTTAAAATCTAGCCTCACAAAGACATTAGGTATGTGACCCTGGAGCAATCACTTAAAGACTATTTGCCTCAGTTTTCTCAACTGTAAAATGGATATAATAACAGCACTTACCTCCCAGTTGTTATGAGGATCAAGTGAGTTAATATTCATATTATACCCTAGTCCAAAGTTGACTACATGTTACAATCATCATACAACAGACTGAAAGATGTAGATCATATAAGATCCTACTGCACTAATTATTGACTATCAAAGTAAATATTTGAATCAGTAGGGCAAAAAGTCATCTTAAAAATCTCTCTTTCAACAAAGTATCTCTTAACCACACATCAAAAGTATTAAAGATCCCTTAAAAAACATAAGAGCATATGTGATCTTTTTCTATTGCTCCGTGATCATAAATGACAGACAGAGTATGAAACAAGGAGACATACACTAACCAAAGATACTAATCACTGTCATAGAGTTCCAGAGCAGAATCTAAGTTATGAAGGGAGTCCTTGTGGTATGTGAGATCTTCCAGACGCTCCTATTTGTGGCTGATATTATCACTCTTCAAAAGTGAAGGATGGACAACAACAACAACAATAATATTGGCTGTATCAAATAAAAAAGTGCCTGCTTTAACCATAAATATTTCCATAATATGCTACGTAGATGAAATGAAAAAAGTCAAGTGAATGTCCAGATTATGACATGCAATTATATGGACAATGAAAATGAACTATAAGTTAAGTTCAGAATTAAATAGGGTAAAAAGACTATATCAAGTTTGGGAAATTGCAAAGCTCTTAATTACCCCAAATATCTTGAAATAAAGATTCATCTTTTAATCGTAATATTATTATTTTTTTTTTTTGCTTTTTGGAGGGCAATTGGGGTTAAGTGACTTGCCCAAAGTCACATGGTTAGTTTTTGTGTCAAGTGTCTGAGGCCGGATTTGAACTCAGGTCCACCTGACTCCAGGGTCAGTGCTCTATTCACTGCACCACCTAGCCACCCTTAAACATAATATTCTACTAATGTTGCAGGATTATAATTATTGGAATCAGAGTCTGCACTATATTTTGTGAAGAATTGAAAAAGAGTATCACTTAGAGGACTATGGGAACACATAGCAGATTTGAGAAGAATGAAATATGTAACAAATTGGAAAGTATAAAGATACACTGGAATAAAAGATATAATCAAAGAAATCTTTGATTGAAGACAAAGATGATCTGGTGGCACAGAAAGAGGGAGAAATAATTGATGGATATCATGTGCTTCAAATTGTCTTAAGATATCCTTAGAATAAACTAAGGAAAGTACTCACAAGTTGGGTGGGAAATTTATGGGAGGACAATGACAGTAAGCAAATAAAATGATAGGTAAAAATGAATGGGTTCATAGCTCCATCATTGGATGAGGACTTTTAAATCACTGAGGACACAGATCCGTTTGAGTTTGGAGAAAGGCAGACAAAAAAAAGAGCAGCATCATAGAATCACACAATTTTCTAGCCAGGAGGGATCTCAGGAGAGATCTGGGACAACCTGAAAACAAGAATCTTTATTATAACATACCTAGCTAGTTATTACTGATGAGTTAGTCTCAGATTAAATACATTCAGTGAGGGTTGGTGGAAAGCTAAGTGCTCAGCACTTTTCCTTTTGAAGAATCCTAATAGGATTTTTTTTTCCTGATTCTAAAACAAGATTTGTCTCTTAGAAACATCTGCCACTTGCTCCTGTTCTTCCCTTTTAAGCCAAACAGAACTACTAGAATACCTTTTCCATGTGATAGTCCATCAAATGCTTGTAGACAACTTTCATGTACCCATTAGTCTCTTCTGTAGTCTAAAAGTGTCTATTTCTTTCAACAGATTTGCGTAGGATATAATCTCCAGCTTCTTTGTTATCTTTGTTGTCTGCATCTGAATGCTTTCCAGTTTTTTCCAACAATCTTCCTAAACTAGTTCTCAGAATGAATCACAGTAATATTGACCAGAATGTAGTATAAAGGGATGATCACCTAATTTTAGGAAGCCATGCTTCTTTGAATGGCTGAGGAAGACAGCTACAATAATAATAATTAATTTTATATAACATTTACTATGTAGTGGGCACTGTGCAAAGCCTATTACAATCATTATCTCCTTTGATATAAGACAGTCTGGGGAGATCTCCATTTTACAAATGAGGAAACTGAGAGAAGTAGAGGTTAAGTGACTTGCCCTGGATCATATAGCTGATAAGTATTTGAGGATGGATTTGAATTTAGGTCCTAAGGCCCAGCATTCTATACACTGTATGACTTACATGCCTCTGATGAGATAAGGGATGAAATGAAAGAAGCGAGGACTTTGAAAATTCCATTTTGTTCTTTACCCTGGACTTTGTTCAACAAACAGCAACGTAGGAAACTGTAATTTCAAAGGCTAAGCTTTATATGATCCAGTATTGTGATGTTATCACTCAAAAAACTAATATAGTTTTAGACTGTATTTATAGTAATATGCCATTCCTCTTGAAGGCAGTGATATTCCTGCTCTGCTAGACATTGTGTTTAGGGTGTTCTGGGATTTACTCACTGAAAAATACTGAACTAAAGGATGTCCAGAAAAGTGTGACCAGGATGTTGAAATCATAAAATCATAGATCTCAAGCTGGAAGTGACCTCAGAGGTTATCTAGTCCAACTTCTCATTTTGTAGACAAGTAAACTAAAGCCAAAGGAGGTAGAGTAATTTACCTAAGGTAACACAGGTAGTGTCAGAGGTCATAGAAATATCTATGTGATGAAATTTCTATGTCTGAAAATATCATGTGAAAAATAGTTGACTAAGTGAGGATGCTTAGCTTTTAGAAGAGAAGACATGATGCCATGGGCTTGTTGCACTCCAGTGATTATCACTTTTTCTCAGAGAGCCATATTCAGGTATTTAATTTAAATCCCTCTGATTTACGGATTATTTTATTGTAATTGCATTTCATTTACTTAATTGTCAGAAATTTATTTTTTCCTTCCCATCCTTGACCCAAATGGAAAAAAAGTAAAAAGAAATCCCTTTTAACTAATATTCAGTCAAACAATTTTTCTTGTTATTCATGTCCAAAAATATATTTTTTAATCCTGTGCCCTAAATCTACCTCTTCTTTTAAAAATATTTTTAAAATTATATTAAAAATATTTTTAACATTTTTTAAAATTTTAAGTTCCAAATTCTTTCTCTGCCTCCCTTCTTTTATTCTCCTTCATTGAGAAGGCAAGCAATTTGAAATAGGTTACACACATGCAGTCATGCAAAACAAATTTTCATATTAGTCATTTTGTGAAAGAAAATACAGAGGTTCAACTTTCCAGAAGCCAGGATGGCAGAGTAAGCCATAACTCTGCCATATTTACCTCCAAACAGTAATAAAATAGTGCCCCCCCAAAAAAATCCTAAAGCATCAGAACGAGCAAAAAGACAGAATGAAACAATGTTTTAGCCCAGGGAACTTGAAATATTTGCAATAAAGGTCTGTCTCACTCAGGTAAAAAGAGAGGGCAATTTAGGGCAGGAAATACCCCAACAAGACAGCAGCAGGCCCTGCCTTAGCAAACTGGTGGGAAATTCTGAACCCCAGTGCAGTAGAAGAGGCAAACTACAACATTAGGATCCATCCCCTGCCCCCAAACATGCCTCAGGAAAACCTGGAATGGTAGATTCCACCTCTGAGAACCACCATGTGCTTCAGCACAATCCAGGGCAAACAAGCATTCTCCAGTGGCAAGACTTCCATGTGCTTCAGAGTAGCCATGGGGAAATGCAGAAACACCTTACTGATCCTCAGCACATGCCAGATACCACCACTAGAACCCTCATTCATCACCACATGAACTTCTAGGCCCCTACAGCCTCTAGCACCACCAGCTACCCCCACCCCTCCCATTCATCACAGCACCAGACATGAGGGTCCCCTGGAGGCTTCAGGGTAACATCAATGTGGCACCAGGTAAACAGTCAGGGCCTGCAACTATTGGCACAAAAAAGCCTAATACAGAGTTATTTCCACTCCAGTAATTTAAAGAGCTCAAATTTTTAAAAAAGGGGTCGGAGCCAAGATGGCAGCATAGAAGCAGGAAAACACCGCAACTTGCAAATAGCAACCTCAAATACCCATAAAATATGACTCTAAACAAATTTTAGGGCTCCAAAACTCACACAAAAATGCAGAAAAAATGCATCTCCTGCTGAAGGCAGCTTGGCAAGAAGGGCTCATCTCAACACACTGGGAGCTGAAACCAGCCCAGCCTGAAACCATGGCTTGGCCTTAGGGCAGCCTGGATGAGCCACAGCTGGAGCCTTCAGGAAAGTGGATCAGTGGCAGTTGTGGCAGTTTCCAGAATGATCAAGCCATAAGACACAAGGACAAAGTGAAAGGTCAGTGGAACTCAGCTAAATTTTGGGGA
>JAQQSW010000763.1:0-29086 GCA_028646575.1 Pseudocheirus occidentalis
TGTCTCTCTGTCTCTCTCTGTCTCTGTCTCTCTCTCTCTCTCTCTCTCTGTCTCTCTCTGTCTCTCAAAAGAAAACGCCAACTCACTTCTTCAATCCAGCAGCCCAGCTCCCAGATGCTGAGACAATCCTGCTTCCTCCAACAGGAAAATTCCAGTTCTGTCTCTCTGTCTCTGGAATTCTTGCTTATATATACACAGTGGCCTCCTGTCTCAGCCAATACCCTTCTTCCATGTCAACAGGGGAGTTCACTCCCTCTCAACAGGGGACAGGGCTCACACCTTCCATACTTAGCCCTAAGTTACCAAGTGCTAAGTATCTGCTAAACGGATTGCTATTACATACCCCCTATTCAAGGCTATGATGTGTCGCCACTGGACCTAGCACCAACCAAGCTCCAGATGCCAGCTAAAGAATTGCCCTGTTGAATGGGACTGCTGGGGCAAGGACAGCTCTATGTCCAATTTCAGCAGGAAGCAGTTATGAGAGAAGAGACCTTTGCCCCTTACCCCAAAATTTTGAGCCCCATTCATTCAAAGTGGAAAGGATGGGGTGCTTGTGCCCAAGCCCCCACCCTAAGATATTGTTTTATGTACTTATTTTGTGTTTATTCCTGTTATATTGTTGTAAAGTTCTGTTGACACTGGTTACCCCACCAGTTATCCCTAAACTCCCAGTAGTCTATGTAATGAAATGTGCTGTTAACGTAGTTTTGTTATGTAAGGGATATGAAAGATTTTGGGGTTAAATGTAATGGTAATGGGAATTTGAAGATCTTCCCTGCTCCGAAGATTTTCCCTGCCCCAAGGCAGAATGTAACCACATGGAACCTATGGTGGGAGGAGCTTCTTGGGGTTTACAGGCTAGATTTCTTTTTTAAGGATCATGCCTTAAACCCAAATCACTCTGGCTCTCATTGATTAGCCAACAGTAGGTCCGAGGTCAAACCTGACCTTAATGGGCATTGCCTCAAACTGAGATCTGCTAAAGACCTGAGATTCAAAAGGCCAACATCTTCCATACTTCTGGGGTCATCTTCAATATTCCTGATGTGTATCTGGTCACTGGACCCAAATGGCTCCGCAGGAGAAGGTAAGGTTGGTGACTTTGCATAGTCCTCACTCACATAAATCCAATTCGCTTGCATTTCATGACATTACCTCCATGATATCATGGTCATCTTCAAGAACAAAGGGCAAACAGTAAAAAACTCTGCCTGCCTAAAAGTATTATTTACCCATTAGGCCTACTGTTACTATTGAGGAAGAAAAACAACTTCGTGGTGACAGTTCACACTGGCATATTCTAAAACACCAATGTTTTACATTAATGCATTGCTGGTGGAGGTGTTGCTGCAAAATAATTTGGAACTCACTCCAAATGTTACAGCTCTATATCTCTGACCCAGCGATACCATAAGAAGGCCTTAATCTGAAAGAGATCAAAGAAAGAAGAAAAGATCCTAAATGTACAAAAATATCTATAGCAGTTCCTTTTTTGTGTGTGGTGGCAAAGAACTAGAAACAAATGGGATGTATTCAACTGAGGAATGTTTGAACAAATTATGGTATATGAATAGAATACTATTATGCCATAAGGAAAGACAAAAGAGATCATTTAAAAGATGGGCACAACATCAACGTTTTAAAAGTAAATAATTACGAAAGACACAAAAATTCTAGTCAACACAATGATCAATCATAATGTCAAAGGACTGATGATGAAGAATATTATCCGACTTCTGACAGAGAGGTGATAGACTAAATTTGTAGAGTGATAAACATTTTTAGACATGACCAATATGAGAATTTGTTTTAACTATGCATATTGATTACAAGGCTTTGGTTTTCTGTTCTTTTCTCTTTTCTTAAACCATGGGAGTTTAGGATGAGGTCAGAGGGAAATAAAATGCTAATCTGTCAATTCTTGTAAAAGTAACTTTAAAAAGCAAGTTTTCCAACTGAGATAGGTTAAATATCAAAGTCCTTTATCATTTAAATTGTCATATCAATATACTTTTCATTAAACTGGTTTCCCAATCCTGTTGATCCTTCCTCACTAACTTAGTGGCAAACTGTATACCTATGATACCTTGTCATAAGCTTTTTATTCTCTTCTAATTAACACTACTCTGATAAAGTCTAGTTCCAAATCATGACTGCATTCTTTGGAGCACCCACTCTATTCTAAACAAACACTCTCACATTCTCAAACTTTTAAACTAACATTCCTCCCAACACCTCAACTTAACAGAATCCTGGCTTTTCCTTGAGGAAACTACATTCCTTGCAGCCCTCTCCTTTGGGAAGCTACTCCTGTGGAGCCAAGATAGTGTAACAGAAACAGGACTTTCCCATGGTTCTGGCTTCTACATCCTCCAATACATGTAAAAAATGACTCTAAACAAATTTTAGAGCTACAGAACCCACAAAGTGACAGAGAGAAACAAATCTCCAGCTGAAGGCAGTTAAAGGCTATTACACAGAGCTGGGAGCCAAGCCCAGCTCCCCCTGTCAGCCATGTGGTTTTGGTCCCAGGGCAGCCCTGATCAACACCAGCCAGAGCAGATTTCAGGAGAATGAAGCACCAGCAGCAGTGGCAGTTTTCAGATTTCTCAAACCATAAACACCAAAGACAAAGTAAAAGGTCAATGTGGAACTCTGTTGGAAAAGGGATGGCCAGAAGAGTGAAGTCTGGCACCTGCCCCTGGGGTGAGATGCGACTGACTCAGGAGCTCCTGGCCTGTAGATTGTAGTGGGACCAAGTAAACATTGAGAGGGTAATTTTTCTTGCTGAAACCTGCCTGGATCTGGACAGAAGTCTTGGATGGATGTCCTGGGGTGTGTGACCAGGAGCTACTCCTCCTAGCTTCAATGGACCTTCAAGATAGAAAAA
This sequence comes from Pseudocheirus occidentalis, assembly GCA_028646575.1. Taxonomy (NCBI): domain Eukaryota; kingdom Metazoa; phylum Chordata; class Mammalia; order Diprotodontia; family Pseudocheiridae; genus Pseudocheirus; species Pseudocheirus occidentalis. The sequence continues at coordinate 2,894 of JAQQSW010000763.1, forward strand.
GGAATACTTCTTGTCCTAGCGTTACTTTTATACTACTGATTCTATACTACTGAGTCCAGAAACCCACTAAGGTGCCTAAAACCCTTTCAGGGGTTTCAAAATTTAAACTATTCTCAAACACATTTTAATTTTTAATGTGGTACGTATACTAATAGACATAACCCATACAAAAAAAATTTCTTTGAGGGACTCAACAAATGTTAAGAGCATAAAGAGGTCTTGGGACCAAAAAGTTTGATTTTACTACTCTACTAATCCTCAAAGATCTTTCCTCATCTGAAATTCAAGCAATTCATTTTCTCATTATTGTTGTCAGCTACTTATCTCTAGGGCGTTCTTAAGACTTTTCCAGCGCCTTCAATAAATAGCCTTCTTCTATTGTCCACCCCCTACCATCATCCTCAAAATCTTCAATTTTCCTGTTAACAACCCTCCTAACAACCTGACCACAAGATTCTTCAACATCCTATGAGGAATGATTAAAACTTTTGTTTCCACAGAAATTACGTAACACATGACTTATGAAATCTAAAGATCTTTACATACCAGGAAGTCTTTTGACTTGCAGCAAATGTAGGAAAATGAATTGATGGTACAGGAAAGCAGTGGGGGATGTTTATTAAACATTTTCACCAATCAGGCTAATCAGCATACCTAAGAGAATTTCTCTGCCTATGGCTATTAAGGATGAGACATTTAAACAGGGACACTATCAATATAGATTAGTACTAGATTATCTCCTAGTAGAAGAAGAGGGAAATTGAGAGTTATTTAAAGGAGAAATTTGTTTCAACAAATTCAGAATAACAATCAGCAGAACAGGAGACATAGTGAAGGAGCTAAGTTTCATACAAAAGATAGAGCAAAGCAAGATCCAACTAGTTTTATCCTGTTTTGAGGGTAGAAGTCTGTTAAACAAAGTAAAAGTTAAGTCTTGTTTGGAATAGTCATCCGAAGTAACCTCATGAATACTAACTTCTCCTCTGGAAGAACTACAGGTTCACTTTAATGGTCACACAATGCATGCAGCAGGAAGGGGGACATATGAAAGGGAACTGTATAACAGGCATATCAGAAAGTTGTACACTCTGTACTATCCAGCCAATGGGGAGACAGTGGAGGAACTTTGTGGCTGGGCACAGGTTTTTAAGGCTTACTTGTATTTCTAGGGGGTGCATCTATTTTACAAGACACCCACCATGGCAGTAAAGCAATAAACTTTTATCTTCACCCCTCCCCAGCTTCAAGGACTTATTTATCACAGTCCTCAACTCCAACTACTTCCTTTTCCCCATTTCTCAGAATTACAGCATGTCCAAGATGCAAAAATATGATATTTGATTATTGGACCATAATCTATATACCTTCCCCCAAACCCACTCACATTAAACCTACTTTTTACCATTACCATGCCATACCAATCAGTAAATAAATTAGCATCTATTATGTGCCAGGCAAGTATTTTGATCTATCAAGTGAAATAAAGTATGCAAAGTGCTTAGCAGTCCTTAAAATACCACATAAATGTGAACTGTCTTTTTTTAGCATAAGGATATGGACCAGAACTCTTCCCTTCCACCTCTTCCCTAATAGAATGTAAGTTCCTTGAGTTTTAGAACTGTTTCACTTTTGTCTTAGTATACCTAGCACCTAACAGTGTCATGATAACAGCTAATAATAATGATAGTTAACTTTTATGTAGTGTTTGTACTTTGCAAATATTTTCTCAACTGATCCTCCTAAAACCTCTGGGATACAATAACATGATCCTTTTAGTTAAGGAAACTGAGGCAGACAAATGTTTTGTGACTTGCCCAGGGTTATAAAACTGAAGTTAGTAAATTAATCCAGACTTGAAGTCAGATCTTCCTGACTCCAGATCCCACCTAGCAGTCTTCATAAATAGTAGACATTTGATAAATGCTGATTGCTTCTCCACTGACTCCTTCCTATCTGCCATCTGCCCCTCAAATACTCAAAATCTCCATAACTCTTTTAAGAACAAAAATGTTTCCCTTATCATTCTATATTTCTTTAATCCTGTTCAATCTTTCTCCTTTCCATTAATTCTAAACTTCTTGAAAAAACTTTCTATACCCAATTCCTCCATTTCCTCATTAGCACTCCCTTCAAGCTCTTGTAATGAACCATTCTGAAAGACTTAACAATCTAAACACCACAGTAGTTCAACATTGATGCCACTGATGCCATTTCCACTAATCAACTAAAACAGTGCTCAAAAATCAACAGTAACCCCCTACTCGGTAAATCCAATGGTCTTTTCTCAGTTCCTCTCCTTCTTTACCTTTCTGCTATAATTAATATTTAATAATAAGTAATAATACTTAATCCTGCTTTCTCCATTTGGGGTTTCTAAGACTCCTTCTCATGGTTTTTCTCCTACCCCTCTAACTACTCTTTCCTCCTTTGCTGTCCCATCTGCTCTTCCTAATCATCTAGTTGTTCCCCAAGGATCTGTCCTTTCCTTTCTCTATAATCTTTCCTTGGGAATCTTCTTCACACTTATGTTTTTAACTACCACTTCTATGCAGAAGAGTCACAAATATCTCTCTGGCCTTCATAACTCTTTTCCAAGCCCTGGACTTAAATTTCCAGTTGCCTGTAAGACATCTTCACCTAGAAAAAAATTAAATATATTCAAAACCAATCTTACTATTGTTTCTGATAAGTCTTACTAATTCTATCTGTGGTAACACCCAATTTCCCATATTTGAAACCTGGGTTTATCCTTTTTTTTCTTCTCTATTACTTTTCATACCTAGTCAAATACCAAGTTCTATCAATTCTACTTCCACAGCATCTAATACATATTCTCTTTTCTATTCACATTTCTACCATCTTCAACTTAAAATCCTCATTAATATGTTTAGATTACTGTAATAGGTCCTCCCAGTCTCCACTCTCCCTGCCCTATTTCATTGTTCATATTGTTATGATTCTGATCTTTCCTATGCATGGATCTGATCATGTCAATCCTTGGCTCAGAAACGTTCAAAGACTTTTTATTGCCTATTAAGTCAAGTCTGAATACCACTGCCTGGCATTCAAAGCTCCACAAAACAAACTCATCCTACCTTTCTTGTCTTATTTCATATTCTCCCTTCCCTGTCCTCTATCCTAAAGGTAAAGTAGATTATTCTTTGCCCCCAAATATGATCACCACTTTCCTGTTGCCATGGCTTTTCTTATCTATTTCCTTTTGCTTAAAGTATCATATCTTCCCCTTTTTCTAAATGAATTCCTATCCATCCTTCAAAGTACAACTCAAATGTCATTTCTTCCATGAGGCCCTCCCAGACACTCTGTTGGTTACACTCTTCTTCCTTAGACCTCACATAAGATGTTGTATTGCAACTCTGTTTATCTTGTAATATTATGTGTTATACTTATCTGGTTTTGTCTTATTATCTACTAGACTATAAATTCTAAAAAAACAGACATAGATGGTATCTCTTATCTAAATTTTGTATCTCCATTAACACTTATAACAGCACTTTGGATAGAGTAGGCATTTAATAAATGTTTAATGAATGAGTACATCACTGTTTTATTTTTTAAAAAGCAATGATATTTTATCAAAGAAAAATAATTATCTAGTAACAACATAGTGCTATAATCTGAGAAGCACTTAGTAAACATTTTTCTATTTATTTTCTTTTAAACTGTTTGCTAGCTTATGTCCCTTAGCGACAAAGTATTATTCTGCTACACAGGATATTCCAGAAAACTTAAAACTACTTTAAGAATTTTAGGACACCCTGCCTTGTACCTTATTTCCTATTATGACATGAAGTAAATGTTTTTAAAAGTTTGTTAGATACCCATAAGTTCAGGTCCTCAGTATATTCTACCAAGACTATCACAAAAGTCCCCAAATAGTCCTCCTTGCCTTCTCTTCCCCCTCCAATTAATTCCTAAAGCAGAGATCAAACCATTTTCATTCCCTTGTTCAAGATATTCCTACTATAATGAACCTGTAGGAGGACATGGACAAAAGAGCCACAGGATGGCCAGGCATGGATAAGCTGCAGTCTGCATAATGGGACAGAACTCCCAAACCAACAAACTCCCAAATCCATTTGAATACTGAATAAAAATCCCCAGTACCTAGTATATACAGCCTGGTACACAAGAGGCATATAATAAATGCTTACTGAACGAATAAATTACAATTTCTAAATCACATTTATTTAAGACAATTTCACTTTGCTCCTGTTTATGGACAAATGGGACAAGAAGTCTTTTGGAGTATTACAAATTTTCAAATATTTTCTCAAAGAAAAGAAATAAAAATATCTTTTAAAGTCTATTGTTTTTATTTCTTAACAAACTACTTATGCCACATTAATGCCACAAAAGTATCATTAAAATACTAAAACAAGAATATTAAGGAAAGTTACAGTTGCCAGTTTCATACAATCTAACTTAATATCAATCACCATTATAAATTTTAAATTAAGTATAATATCTGAATTTAGTAAAATGGTTTTTTTCCCATCAGTTTACAAAGATTTCATCTCTGGTATGGATTGGAACTACTCTGTAAGTTGTTTTGATTAAGCGTTTTTCCTCTAACCATGCCAGGGTCATCTGATTTACATAAATTGTAGTAAAGAACTATGGAAATTTTAAAATACATAATTAAAATGTCACAGATCACTTAACTTATTCTGTCAAAACAGGGAACATTTAACTCTTGCTTCACTTCCTTTAAAAGAAATTCTATTTACTGTATTTTTCCCAACAGGAAAAAAAATCAGTATTTCAAGTTACTTCCCTAATCAAACTTTAAAATGATTTTGGTTAACCACAAATTGACTCAAGTATTTAAGCATTTTTCTGAATGTATTTTACTGGAACACTTCTGAAAATATATAATAATGCCATATAGTAATTGTGTAACTGTTCTACAGAATTATAAATTATCCCACTGATTAGTCTTTACAGTCATTTTACAGATAAATAGGGTAGCTTTTCCCCTTACAAATTATATCCAAAACTAACTTGATGCATTTCTAGTTTAAAGTAGCTATTCTGTAAATAGCTTTTTTTATTTAGGATTAAAATACAACCATAAAAAATACTTTGTTAATTGCATTTTGTTAAATTGCATCACATAAATCTATAAACTTACAATCTGCCAATGTTACTTTCAAACATCCTGAAATGATTAGCAAAAAATATACTTTTCAATAGACTCTGAAAATTCAGAAGCATATTAGATTAACTGTGGTTTTAAACATTTTTAACCTTTTTTACTATTCACTTGGATGACCAAAGTATTTAGAATATACCAAACATAAAATAAACTTACTTTTCTACCCAACTCTCTCGGACATGAAATGTCATTAAATTAAGTAAAATCTAAACCAAGTTTATTACATACATTATCAAAACCAAGCACTATGTATTTTCTAATTCCACGGATTTTTTTTTCCAGAGGACTCATTATTAACCCACACAACACTGGTATTCAAAGAGGAAATAAATGCTACAAATTAGGCAATCAGACACAAACAACATATGCTACATTAATAAATTAGGGTGCAAATATTCCATAAACTGAGAGTAGTTTAGATTGGTCCTCTTAAAATCCTTGCTCAGTACCTAGAACCTATTGTCCTCTTCTTCACCCTGGTCATTTTCCTTATACTTTCCCTTGCCACTCTCACTTCACCCCATACCACACCAATTTCAACCTTTTTCCAATAACTATAATCAAATCACCATCTTTAAGACTTTCTGGACCATAACTTCCTTCCTTGTCCACCCCCCCCCAATATGTGTAGTTTCCTTCCCATAGACTTACTGTACTTGATGGCAAGGACTATTTGTCTAGATTTATATTTGTATCTCCAGCGCTTGACTCTTCAACAGGTCACAGAATCATAGATTTAGAAGTAAAAGGGACCTTGGAAGCCATGTAATATAACACTTTCATTTTACTGACAAGGAAACAGATCACTTGCCTAGGGTCACCCAGCTACTAAGTATCTGAGGCTATATCTGAACCTAGGTCTTTCTGACTCCAAGTACCCCATCCACTACATAATACTTTCATTTATTCATTTATTTATTCAGTAGTTTCTTTTTCATCAAATACTTCCTTCCCAAGTAAGTTTCTGAGTATAGATCCTTTGGAATCTTTTTTTTTTTAAGTGTACCTGTGATTTCATGAGATTAGGGAACTTCCTTCACTAGCCTAGGCTGGGGTCCTGAGACATAGCCACTAGGTGGCACAGCAGAAAGGGCAGAGGATTTGAAATCAGGACATCTTAAACTCAGCTACAGCCTCAGATATGAACTTGTTGTATAACACTGGGCAAGTCACTTAAAAGCTACCTGCTTCAATCTTTTCAAAAGGGCGATAATACCAGCACCCATTTCCCAGGACTCTTGTGAGTATCAAATGAACTATTTGTAAAGATGCTTGTAAATATAAATGCCAGTTATTTAGTCACTTGCCCACCATCACAGAGGCACCATTTGAACCCAGGTTTTCTTGACTTCAGAGTCAACTCTCTATCCATTATACCATGTTCTCTCTCTGTAGAAAATAGATTAGGAAATTAGTTTCAAAATAAAATACAGCATTGAAAAATCACTTACTGTCTTATTCCGTAACCGAATTATGTCTGAAACGGAGCCAGCTCCACAGTATTCCATAACAATCCAAAGGTCAGTGTTCTTAAAGTAACTGCCATAGTACTTTACAACATAGGGGCTGAGGAGAAACAAAAAATGATTAAAACTTTATAAATTCCAGAAGTAGAGATTTCCCCCAATAAATGGTATTCTAAACACATCATGATGTTACAAGTGAATGTCATTATCTGAATTACATCAATTCTGCACAGCTAGGCTTTAATCCATGAATGGAATTAAATAAGATCATAAACCATAGGAACAAATTTCCAGTTGTTTACGTCATTCCCAAGATAAAATAGACTTAATTTATATAAATTATATATTCTACTAATCAAATACACATTATAACAATAGCATTCCAGATAATATTTAACATAAAGCACCTAAAGACACATTTCATAACCACTACCTCTGGAGTATAGGCCCTCTACAGACATATGGTTTCAATGAAATATTAACATTCAAATAAAAAAAGATGCTATTTCAGGATTGCTACCAACAAAAAAAAAATACTCCCTCCTAGATTTTCCTTTGAAAATTCTGGGTTTTAATGCTTTTTGGGAAATTACACAGTACTTTCAAATATTTTCAATAATCCTGAACTAGGAAAAAAATCCATCTCTAACACCAGCATTCTCCTAATGGTGCCACATAAATGAGATTGGTGGAACAGAAGAATTTCTAAAGAAATAAAACCACAGAGAATTCACAGGGCAAGGGAAAGGCACATGGTATGCAAAAGTAGCCTGCAACAATTACCAGAAGCATCTTCAATGACAAAAGGAGCAAAGAGTATGTGCTACTAAGAAAAGAAAGGGGAAAGATATGCATCAAGGATAATGCTCAGCCAGAGATGGACAATGCCCTGGAATCCTTGAGGTGGGGAAAAACAAGAGGGCTGAAAATTCAAGTGAATGTGTATATATGCTTTTTGGAATTTTTACTGTAGAACATAAACACCAGTAGTACAGGATGAGAAGGTATGGAATAATTTTGATCTGTATCACTGCACACAGACTGTCATCAAGTCCCAAAAAGATCAGTAAGTTCCTAAACAAAAGCACAAACACACCCAAAATATTTTTGAAGTTAGTATATTATGTACTCAAGAGTAAACATAACTAGGATTAAGAACCTACTATGAACAGAGCAATGTACTAAGTGCTTAAGATACAAAGAAAGTTAAAAAAAAAAAGACCTTGCTCTCAAGACGCTCACAAATCCAATTAGAGAAAAGACAACATATAAACAAACAATTATGTTGCAAAGAAGATATATACCAGATAAAATGGGTTTTATGTCAGAGGTAAGATTAAGGACAAGGAAAGACTTCTTGGAAAAAATAAGACTACACGAGATTTGAAAGAAGCCAAAGAAACTAGAAGGGAGAGATGAGAAAAGAGAGAATTTCCAAGAATGGGGGACAGCCAGTGACAATGCCTGGAGACAGAAGATGGAATTTCTTGTGCAAGGAAAAGTTAAGGAGGCCAGGGTCATTGAATCAAAGAGTGCACGGAAGAGAATGAGGTGTAAGAAGATTGTAAAGGTAGGAAAGAATCAGGTACTATTGAGTCAGAGAGTAGGGTTGGGGGAGCGGGAAGTGTAAAGGTTATGTATGTAGTACACTGTGGAAAAGAGAAACACACTGAAATACCAAAAAGGTGCCCTGAAAACAATCTTAAGTGAAGTCTCTTTTCAGGGACTAGAAGACATTTTAGTGCCTTATCTGTGTGTCTGGGCTCTTGTGAGTCTATGACTTCTGGGTTTTGTACAGCTGAATAAACACTACCCCACACCTGATGTTTTTAGCACCTTGAATGCTTTTAAAGAGCTCAAGACCCTCTTACTCACTTTTTAAAGGAGAGCTACAACTGAGCTATGCCAAAAGTATTTTGGAAGATTTTCCTACAGCAAGTCTGGGTGTGGACACCAGAAAAACTGGCCTTCTTGCAATAAGCCCCCAGAACTGTTTCCAGTTCAAGTGAGTCTAAAGTCTTAGGAAGTCCTGAACCATGGTAAACATCTAAATTGTTTATACCTAAAACAATTACCATAAGATAAGGTAGAAGATGTTAAGTGACATATCCAGTAAATGATACAGAGTAGTTCAGGGAAGAAAATGATCATAATAAAGTAGCCTAAGAAGACTCCATGGCACAGGTAGGACCACAACTGATCCTTTAAGGAAGGGCTAGATTTCTGAATGTGAAGAGTTAGTGGCATTTCAGGCAAGGAAAAACATCAGGAGCACCAAGATGCAACATACAAAATATGTCTGGGAGATAAGTAATCTACCTCAGTTGAAACAGGTGTGATGGGAGATGATGCAGAAGAAACACTTAAGTCTATAGAGAGCTTTAAATGAAAGGCTTAGGAATATAGATGCTGTTCTCTAACAAAGCAGTCACTGCAGGACTTCTGAGAAAAGTGGAAACATGTACAAAATGCTGATTCCAAAAGAATTATCTCCATCTGGGGGCTCTATGCCTTTTCACCCCTGTAACATTTTCACCTGTAATACTTCCTACCTCCTGACTTTCTTGGTTTCTTTCAACACTCAGCTCAAATCTTACCATCTACAGGAAGCCTTTCAAGATTTCCTTCCTACACACACACACACACACATGCACACACACACACACACACACACACACACTAGCGTTTTCCTTCTCTGATTACCTTTCATTCACTTATACATATCTTGTATGAACATATTTGTTTGTATGTTGTCTCCCCAACTGGACTATAAACTACCTGAAGACAGGGACTGTGTTTTTGTCTTACTTTGTATCTCCAGCACTCATCACTGTGCCTGACCGATATTAAGTGTTCAATAAGTGCTTACTGACTGACCAACTGATGAGCATCAATGCATAAAACAGACTGGAACGTGGAGAGACAACAGGAAGAGGAAATAGAAAACTTCTGCAATCTATCAGAAGCAATGAGTATAAGCAATTCAGAGAATCTGGGAATACTTTTATGACCTGATACAGATCAAAAAAGTTAACTACAACATATACAAAAATCACCTCAACGCAAACAAAAAGGTAGCAGAGATGTGTGGGGCTCACTTATCTCACGGTGAGGCAGGTATGTTCCCACAGAGTTCTAAGGGTATTCGTGAGGCATTAGGTTACTTTTTTCAAATCTCAGTAGCCCAAGTCCCCTGCACTTGTGTTCTTCCTACTGTTATGTGTCAGTGACTAACAGTCCCATTTCATTTTACCAAATAAAATCAATTAACTTTTACAAAAGGATATTTACTTTGAAGACACAATAAGAACAAAAGTACAAACATCTCCCCCTAAAACCTTGGGGTCGTACTCATCCCTATACTACCTTGGTCTCTGGGAAGAATGGGCTCAGACTTAATGGAATTTCTACACAGCAGTTAGTTCCACCAAGTTCATGACATGACTGATGAAAAAATACCTACCTCAAGAACTGAATGCTGCTGGCTGCTAATCAGGGCATCAATGCTAAGCTAGCTGCAAAACCTGGAATAGATTCTATTCCCACGCTCCTCTGAGACTCAAGCTTTCTGGACTGAGGTGGCTCACTCTCCTGACATTTCAAAATTCACAAGACTAGCCAACAGATCTTTCACTCAAAACAAAGAATAAATGTCAAGGCAGCCAAAAAGTTAAGGCCCAAACTTATCAGTCATATGTTAGCCTCAAAGGGAGAGGGCCCAAGTCCTCTATCCTTATACTATCTCTCACTGGATGCCATCTAACCAAGAGAGAGGGGAAAACACTGATTAAGGCCTTTTAAAGGTTTCTCAAGCTCTGGTTCTACAACTGTAGACCAGAACCAGTTACAGAGTATTTCTGCATGCTCCAAGGTCTCTTCAAAGTACTTCAATTACACAACATCTCAGCTCTCCTGTGAGCAGGTTTCTCAGTCTCTTCTATGCAGGGAACAGCACTGACCAAGCAGGCTAATGCACTCTGCCCAGGCTAATAAGGACTGGGGTTTTGGCCTGTCCTCCATTACAAAAACAACACAAAACAACATCAAATATCAGATTAAATATAATGTTCACTCCTAGTTCCAGAGAAATGATGTCTGAAACACATTTCCCCTCCTCTCATTTCTGAAGAGGACAAATAACATCATGAGGGATGTTTTGACTTGAACTTTAAGTGAGGCAACATTGCAAAAAGTCCCCAGCTTCATTCTCTCTTCCAGGGTCACTGAAGTCTAGTGGCAAGGCAAAAGTTGGAAGAATGACTGGCAATGACCCAGGATACATTTTGGTATCTTCACTGTCTGACCAGCTCTAAGTGCTCTACAGCACTTACTCCAGCCATTTTCATGGCCACTGGAACAAATTGTTCCCATCTGCCCATTGCAATGGGGACAATCTTCACATACCTGGGACAGACATCCCTCCCCCAACAGGTTTGAGGCGTATTAGCTACCCTCCATCTGGTTTAGCCTTTCTATTGAGATGGTCCACCAGGGTGAGGCTGCTGAGCATGCTACGGCTCCCTAAAGTCACAGGTTAAGAGACAACTGAAGGTGGACACCAAAGGTGGATGAGTAGCCCTGAAAAAGACTTGGTAGCCCCCACAATAGAGATAGTAGGCTTCTCTGAGCACCCTGTAACTCTCCTCTCAGCAGAGCTGACAGACTACACATGAAGAATATTGCATAAATTGTCAGAATCGGTCAACTGATATTTGTTTTGTTTTGCTTAACTGGTTTTCCCTGTTATAATGCGAAATTAAATGGGAGTTTAGTTATTAGGAAGTGACAGTAGTACAAAAAAAACAAAAAAAATTTAAATAAAACTTTATTAAGGGACAAATAATTCAGAGTCACCTCCACATCTTGATAACCATTGATTTAGGGCTTTAGTAGAGGTTCTTAAAAGTTTTTGGAAGACCAAACTAGTTCTCAGAACTAACCCAGCAGACACTAACGGACTTTTCTTCTTTGGAAATTGCTCCTCGGTTATAGTAATTGCTTCTATCGGCATAATTAAATGGATTGTCTGAAAACTTCAAAAAGAAAAACATTAAAGCAAATATCCAAGTATGAAGTTCTGAATCCAAGAAGTGAGAAAAAGGAAAGGTCAGATACAAGAGATACTTCAAATGAAGAACACAACACTTTGATGACTGATGTTGTGTAAGAAGGAAAGCAGAATCAAGGTTGATGTTAAAGTTCTAAGTTGGAATTTTAGAAGAATGACATAGCTAGAATGTCAATGACCGACATTAAAATATGAGAAGCAAAGTACTGATTTGAAGAAAGAATAACAATTCACTTGCAAACATGTTTTGTATTATGTTAAATCAAGCTAAAATGCTTATGTTGTCTATTCAATTTGAAATGTCCACAAAGAAGCTAGAAAATATGAGATAGGAAGGACAGAAGATACTATCTTCAGCAGTCACCTGAATATAGAAATAATAGTTAAAGCCATGAGAGAAGAGAAGATACCCTAGGTAAAGAATAGAGAAAAAGAAAGCAGGAGTCAAGAATAAGCCTTGAAATACGTCCACATTACACAGGGAGGGAGGAAAAACTACTCATCCCCCAACAAAGTTCTACATGTGGTTTTAAACAGGAATGCCATGTCCTCTCTAAATGAAGCCTTCTCTGTCTCTTCCTCCCCACCACTATAGAAAATTATCTTTCTCCCTATTGTTGTCACAAAGCACATATCTCCTATATCTTTCATGACACTACTCTCTTCTGGTTCTCCTCTTTCATGTCTGATTGCTTTTTTTTTTTTGCTTTTTTTTTTGGAGGGCAATTGGGGTTAAGCAACTTGCTCAAGGTCACATGACTAGTTTTGTGTTAAATGTCTGAGGACAGATTTGAACTCAGGTCCTCCTGATTCCAGGGCCGGTGCTCTATTCACTGCACCAGCTAGCTGCCCCACTTCTTATCATCTCTTTTGCTACTTCAACATCCATTCCTACTTCTTAACCACAGATGTCCCTGAAGTCTCTGTCCTAGACTCTCTTCTTTCCTCTTTCTCCATTCTCTTCTTGAGCTTACCAATTCTCATGAATTCAATTACCATGTCTACGCAGAAGAATCATCTCATATCTACATATCCAGCCTTCATTCACTCTCCTTATTGTTTTCAGTCTAGCACTTAAAATCTTTCAGTCTGGATCCAGCCTTCCTTTTAAGACTTCATATGCTCTACAATCTAGCCTAAATGGCCTGTAAACCTGGTTCTCCATTCCCCATCTCCATGTCTTTGCAAAGGCTGTTTCCCAGGCCTGAACCATCCCTTCTCCCCTTTCCCACCTTTTAGAAACTCTAGCTCATGTATTATCTCCTAAAGGAAGTCTTTTCCTCATCTCCTCCTATGCAAAAGTATCATAGGATCTGTATCCAGAGATGGAAGGGACTTCAGAAGTCATCTAGTCTAACCCTCCTTCATTTTACAGATAAAATGTGATCAAATAAGATAATATTTGTAAGGAATCTAGCAAAGTGCCAGGCATAAAGCAAGATGCTTAGTTAACACCTAACTCCTTTACACATAATTTGCACAAAGTCATTTAGGTAGACAGCATTAGAGATAGCACCTGAACTCAGGTCCCTAGATTCTAGAACCAGGGCTCCTTCCACCATACCATGCTGTCTTCCCTACAAGTCTTTATCTGTTGACATAATGTAACCTACCTTCCCTGGCTAAATGAAAGCTCCTTAAAGGCACAAACTCCTCTCATTTTGCCTTGACATCTCCAGTGCCTTGCACATGGTACTGTATATATTTGGAACTTAAATGCTTGGACATCGTAGCTCTCTAATGCACTAGGTATTTTTTATTATAGTTCTTGTGAAAATGAGCTAAGAAAACAAGCCTCCCTCTATGAGGCTTAATTTTCTCATCTATAAAATGAAATGACTGAAATGGATGATCTTTAAGGTTTCTTCCAGTTCTAAAATCTATGAATTGATAAATCCTTATACAGTATAAAAGGATCAGGACCAGTACAACCAAAGGGACAATATTTAATTATGTCCAATCTCTGATTATATATGGGAACTCCCACTACACACTCAGATCACAAACTGTCTACAGAGTAACCTCAGCTAGTTATAGAGAGTTGCCTGAGGTTTATATGACTTGTCAAGATACACATGGCTAGTCTATGTCCAAGGTAGGACAGCCTTTACACCACCACAACATACTGTGTCACTATACTGAATTATATCATATATGTACAATATTTTCTTTTTAATTTTCAAATTGTTCTCTCAAGGGATCACAGATCCCCCTCATCTTACAGAAGAAGAAGCCTAAGAAACTTACCCAGAAGGTAAGTGACTTGCTCAAAGTTACATAGTTAGTAAATAGGTCCTCTGACTCAAAGTCCAGTGAGCTGTCTATGATCTTATGTTATGCTCAGAATAATTCTATGGAGTAGGAACAGCAGGTATTTTTAACTCCATATGATGGATGAGGGAACTGAGGCCCAGGGAAGTTATGTGGCTGGTTAGCAAAGCCTTGACTTAAACCCTGGTCTTGAGTTTTTCCTCTACGTGTATGCTCTTAATGAAATATATTTGCTCACTCTCCTCAAGCTGCACACCAGTCATCCTTTCTGGTCTGGCTTTCTCATCCAAAAATCATTGATTCACTGAACAAATATTTATTTAGCATTATAAGTGCAATAGGAATAAAGAGAAGGAAGTCTTTTTAAGGGAAACGGTACTTGAAATGAGTCTTTTTTTTTTGGAGGGCATTTGGGGTTAAGTGACTTGCCCAAGGTCACACGGCTAGCTTTTTTTTGTGTGTGTTAAGTGTCTGATGCCGGATTTTGAACTCAGGTACTCCTGACTCCAGGGCCGGTGCTCTACTCACTGCACCACCTAGCCGCCCCTTGAAATGAGTCTTAAAGGAATTTTAGGATATCAACAAAAAGAGAAGTGAGCATTTCAAGCAAAAGGGTGTCTGGTAAAAGGAAGGACACAATAAAACTGATGCTTTATAACTGGGCAATACTATGCAAATGGAGCAAACCAATGGAGTTGTTTCTTGTTTCACAGAGGGTTTTTGGTAAAAGGACACAATAAAATTGATGTTTTTATAACTGGGCAATACTATGCAAACGGATCAAATGAATGGAGTCATTTCTTGTTTCTTCAAACCAGAAAGTCAAGTCTTTAAAAATCAGTTATCCTCTTATTTGCTTTCTACTCTTTCTTTATGAAAAAAGATAAATTCCAACAAGTGGTAGCCCTGGATTATTTATACCATCTTAAGCATGTGCACAAAAGCACTTACTCACTGATTGCCCACAGTGCCTAAGAATGGACTGCACAAAGCCATGCTGTGGGCACACAGCCCGAAGTTGATCAGAGCAGTGGCTTTCATTTCTCTTGCATACTTTGTCCTGAAGGCAGTGATGGAAACTTTGAAAATTCCCACAGCACAGAGAGGTAGATGAAGAAAGAAGGACTCTAACAGATGGTGGGAAGCAACTGGTGGGAGAGTCCTAATGTATTGTTGTCTACAATGAGAATGCTCTTAGTCAATAAGGCCCAGAAAGCAGATGGACAAGAGTAGCAACTGGGAAAGGTTTCCTAGTGAAAATAGCAATTACAATAAGAATCCTGGAGGTTCATTCAGGGAAAAATGTGTTGCCTTTTTTTTTTCTCCCTCTCAATATCTCTCCTCCTGCTGCTTTATCCTACTCTTTTACCATCTGTTACCCTTCACTGCCTTCTATCTCCTTTTCCCTTCTAATTCCTCACACCTGTAGAACACTCTAAGTCCAAGGGGCATACACATGAGCTGTATCCCCACCTCCCACTTATATATCCCATTTATATATTAATTCTACTTCTCAACTCAAGACTTCTCATTCTTTGGACCCCACACACTTGACAGCTCCACGGAACATCTTTACTTTAACTCTATCTGCATTGCCCCCAAATCAAAATAAGAACAACATAAAAACTAAGAATGTGTAGGGAAATAAGGAAGAGGTATAAATGAATGGGGAAAAAGGCTGTGAACTATCTTCATTCCTATGTAACACACAAACATTCACACACTACTGAATCTGACAATTAAAAAGTGAAGGTAGAAAAAAATTTTGGTTTAATATTTACATACTTTATATGTAAGGCAATTTCTGGTCATATATATGGCAAAAGGCATCTTCCATGTTAAACTTAAATTTACCGTTCTAGAGAGAAAAGCAGACATTATTAAAGTAATTTCTGCATGAAATTAGCTGTTCAAAATCTGAGAGCATTAAAAATAAAGATATTTTCCATTTCTTAATTTTACCAATAATTTTTGCAAGTTTTATTTATATAAAAACTTAATAATAAGATGAATGTTCATTGAGTAGAGCTGAAACCACACAAAGCAGCTGATAAAAAATCAAGTTAACTGGAAAATCTGAAAACTCTATAAAGGGAGGCTTTTGGAGTTTATTGCTAAGCTTTCCAATAAGAGGGTAGAGGCAATTGAGGGTGCTGAGGAGATGATTGAGTACCAAAGATTAATTAATCTCCATGATAATGAGATTTCAGGTGATAAACTTATCCTAGAGAAAGGCTTAGTGTTCCTGGAGTTTAACCAAGTAGAGCAGCTAATCAGAAATGAAATTACACCCTTATATACATATATGTGTGTGTGTATATATGTATGTATATATGTATGTATGTGTGTATATGCATATACACACGCACATATACATACACACACACACATACATATATATATATATATCCCTCATAGCACCTTGCACAGAATATGTATTCAATATATACTCATTGACTGACTGAATAAAGAAATGTTGTTTCTCTATTTTCTATTTCAAGCTGTGCAGTAGAGTGTAGTGGATGTGACACAGAGCCAACAAAGACATAAGTTCAGTTCCTATGCCTAACACTGTAGCTGTATTGACCAAGATTATGTTGTTTCTTTTTATTTGCTTTTTGGAGGGGGGAGGGCAGGGCAATTGGAGCCAAGTGACTTGCCCAAGGTCACATGGATATTAAGTGTCTGGGCTGGATTAGAACTCAGGTCCTATTGACTCCAGGGCCAGTGCTCTATTCATTGTGCCACCTAGCCACCTTGATTAACTATCTTAACATCTCAGCTATAGTTTCCTCATCTAACAGCAACCTCACATAAATCAAATGAGTTAATAAATGTAAAAAAATTTTGTAAAACCTTAAAGAATCATTAAGACCTCAGTTATTAATGTTATTAATATTAAATTCTCATCATGTCACCAAATTGATTACTACAGGGAGAACACAAAGGGAAGTGAGTAGTTTTCCAACTTGAACTGCAAGTAAAATGTCATTGCATTTCTGAATTTTCTTTTTTTATTGAGAATTTAAGCATCAGTAAATATGAACATTTAAATATTCAATTTCAATATAAAGAAGAGAAAACGAAGGCTCTATTATGAAACTGTAAATTTCCATTACATACAGTTTGATGTGCTTTTTTAAGCATAAACTACTATTTTAAAGCAAAAGAATTCTGGGATAAAATGAAGTATACCTTCGAGAAAACACCTTTTGTAATTTCTCAGATGTGTTCATCCAAAGGCAAGTACAAATTAGACAAAACCAAGAATCAAGGTTCTTCTGTGGTACCTTAAGAGTATTCAGTTGCTCAATGCGTCGAACATATGGGTCTAATATAAAAGGCCTAAAAATAAACAGATTTTTACTATCTCAGCAGAACAGAAGCACATTCCACAACAAAAGACTTTCCTTTTGAGAACAGTCTGCCCACAATCTCTTGAGATTAAATCTCTGAAAACTGTCAGCAAAAGTTGATCATCTGATTTCAGCTGCTGTGGTAGGCACTGCCTCAGAGATGACTTTATATAACCCAAACCACAAAACAACTTCACAGATTAAAGTCAAAATTTTAAATTGTATCTAGAAATATTAAGCCTTCACACTACAGGTGCAAAGAAAGCTTCATCATCACGATTTTTTTTAAAAAGGCAGCTACAGTTTTAAAGCGATCAGCCAGAGGACTGTAAGCAATAATCAGTACAAAGATCAGACATTCAGAACTGATCGTGTATAACAAAATTACTGCTTAATAGTTGTATGGATTGTTATTTCACTCTGGTACTATTGTATAACTAATCAGCTTTATGTCTTATTTTTCCAAATAGATATTAAATTCCCTGAGTGCAGATGATCTCATATTTCTTTCTGCTACTTCCCTCCCTTACACACAGTAGGTAATCAATAAATATTTGTTTACTTGAAGGGGGAGGAAGGAAAAGGAGAAAAAGGAAATTATACCTTTAGAAAAATATGGGAATGAGACTTAAGAATCTACAGTAAGCTCCTAAAATTTAATTCACTCTTCAATTTCCCAGGAAAAATCCATGAGTGACAGTGGCTTGGAGAGCAAACAAGCCAAGTTCTAATGTTTCCAAGAGATAGACAAGTAGGCAGAAGAATCTACCTGATTCAGCAAACATTTATAAAGCACCTATTATGTTCAAAGAACAGTGCTGGATTCCATGGATATGAAAATCAAAATAAAATAAGTCTTACAAGGAATGAGTGTGACATATAAGGAGTAATGTGATCAAAGTGTTCTAGGAGTAAAAGAACTATTTGAGCTGAGGGGACAGATCAAACAAGGATTTATTAAAAAAGCAAAACCTCAACTGAGATAAGACTACAGAGTGCTTTATGAATTTGACTGCCAAAACCAAAAACAACTTCTCCAGGATGAGACTTTTCACAAAAAATTTAGTGAATCATTTCTTCAACAAAATGTAATAGAGCAATGGATTTTTAGTCAAAGAAGTTAGGCTTAAATCCTGGTTCTGATACTTACTACCTATGTAACCTGAAGCAAATTACTGAATTCATTTTCTTCATCATAACATAGGGGGATTGAACCTAGCGACCTGTAAACTCTAAATATATGATCCTATCCTTCATAAGAAAATAAAACTCTACATCAAAACTAAATTTCTGAAGTCTACCTACAAAAGCAAGACACATGAAGAAAAGACTGTTCCAGTCTACTGTACAATGATTTCACTTCAAAGAGCAATAACAGCATATGACACCTAACTCTCACGCCTACAACCCAACTGAATGATAGAGTACAACAGTTGTTTACCTATAATAGTAACCTCAAAACCTACTTAGCCTCCATGTCAACTCCATACTTGCATCTATATTGCTGTCTACCTCTTTCTCCCTATTTCTCTTCCCCTCCTCATTACTCTTAAATAGCAAAAATATACATCAAGTATTTTTTATTTATTTAAGTTATTTAAAATTAGGGAAGTAAAATATTTTCTCCCTTAAAATAATAAACTCTACGACAAAATTCAATTGTATTTTAAACTATTTGTTATTTGACTTTTTTCCTGTAAGTTTCACATCCCTATCATATGTCAAACTGCTTCTAGATATTTCAGGCCAGTAATAAAGTTTTAACTAGAACTCTGTCATTCATTAAAGTTGCTATATGAAGAAAATATAAAACTTCTCCATTCCAAAAAAATGCACCTACTGTTAAGCATTTTCCTTGAGTGTAATCTGTAAGTTAATCGGCTAAACTGAATGTGTCTTACTTTCTATCATAGATATTCTCAAAGAGTTGCATCCAAATTCAATTATTTGAAATCAAATTACACTTGAAATGTACTAAAAAAAAATTTGTGCTATGCATCAAAGCTAAAGAAAGTTTTTTAGTACCAACAACCATATATATAAAAATTGTAGTTTCTCAAATTCATTCTCCAACACAGAAGCAAATGATATGAACAGTTCTCAAAACGAATTGCAAACTATTAGCAAACATATGAAATATTCAAAATCACTAATAATAAGAGAAATGGAAATTAAAATAACTCTGAGGTTTCATCTCACACTTTGCAAATTGGCAAAGATGACAAAAGATAGTAACAGTCAATGTTGGAAGGGTAATGGAAGGACAGAAACACTGATGCATGGCTGAAGTTATGAATTAGCAAAAACCATTCTGGAACACAATTTGAAATTATGCAAATAATTAGACCAAAATACCTATGTATCTTTTGAACCAGAGTTTCTATTGCTAGGCATATACATCAAAATATTTATAGTAGCACTATTTATGGCAGCAAAGAAGAGAAAACTGACCACTGGGGAATGGATAGACAAATTGTGGTACATGAAAATAATAGAATATTATTACTAAGCAGAGAGAAACAGGCATGACAAATATAGAGAAGCATGGAAAGACTTGCATGAACTGATAATGGAATGAAGTAAGAAGAGCCAGGAAAGCAATATACACAGTGGTCACAACAATGTAAATGGAAAGAAAAATATCCACCAAACAATCTAAACTGAATGTTGCTAAGTTGAAGACAGCAAGCTTGGGCCCAAAGAAAGATATAAGAAGATAATGTGTCCCTCTCTCTTTTAAAGGAGTAGAGGTCTACATAAATGGAAGAACACTGTGTAACCCTCAATCTCAAGGTCCGTTGGTATGGGACTCTCCTCACTGGTGGAGATGAATGCTGTGCCCTACATGAGAGGCAGGGTAGAGTTGGAGAGGGAGAGAGAGAAAGAGAAGGGGGCCAGGGAGAGACAGACAGAGAGATGGAAGGAGGGAGGGAGAAAGAGAAAGAGAGGAAAGGGGAAAGGGGGAGGGGAGGAGAGAGAGAAAGAGATAGAGAGAGAGAGAGAGAGAGAGAGAGAAATTCCACTCTCTTACATATTTTTTTGAGCTTTCATCAAACCCCTGAGTCTCTTCGGATGATTCTGGCTTACAGCTTCAAGAGGAAAAGACAGAAAAAATCAACAGCACTTCAGGTTACTCAAGGAAAAAATTCTGGGAAGACATTGAAGGAGCTGGCAGTCTTCACATCTCTATTCCCTACATTAAAGACTTCAGGACACTTACCCTTTTTTAAAATCTACAACACTCTCACTGGCTGAACTGAGTTACCTTGCTCCCGATGGGAAAGCTCCTTCACTCTGTACTATCTGGTATTTATTCTCCTATTTTTACTTTCTTTGATTGCTATTCTGCTACTGATTTGGAAAAATGGACTTTCTTGGCTAAGTGCTAAGTGTGTTCACTGTAGAACTGGTATTTGGTAGGAAAGCAATCAAGCCTTAGATAAAAAGCTTGGGGTCCTCCTCAGTACCCATTATTTAAAAAGCAGTCAGAAGTTAGTTTGAACCTGATCTCATCCCTTAGACTTGCGGTGGTTCTCAAACTTCCTAATGCCACAACCCTTTAATACAGTTCCTTATGGTGTGATGACCCCCAACCATAAAATTATTTTCATTGCTACTTCATAACTGTAATTTTGCTACTGTTATGAACCTATCTGATACACAGGATGTATTTTCATTGTTACAAATTTAACATAACTCACAGGTTTAGTACCGCTGCCTTAGAGACTAACAATATATGAGAGATATATAATTCTAGCCACTAGTCCAGTACTAGCCCAGTACCCGACTTCTTTGAGGAGAGCAGAGTGGCCTATTTTCCCAGCTTCCTGTTTCCCTCCTAGAAGGAACTGAAGTCTCATTTGAAGAAGGGTGGGGGGAAAGGAAGCTATTTTGCCTCCCTCCAAGACAGACATCCCCATACTAAAAGAGAACAGTCCTCACTTTAAGCATGCAATGCAAAATGTGGGGCCTTACCACAACTGCATAAAACATCAGATTTTTTTTTGCTTTTTTTTCTTTTTGGAGGACAATTGGGGTTAAGTGACTTGCCCAAAGTCACATGGCTAATAAGTGTGTCAAGTGTCTGAGGTCAGATTTGAACTCCAGTCGTCATGACTCCAGGGCCGGTGCTTTATTCACTGCGCCACCTAGCCACCCTAACATCAGATGTTTTTAATGTGTTGATTCATTTTTCCCCTTCATCTTCTTTTTCTCTTTTTATACTTTATAATAAGGAATCACTCTTGGGAAAGAGCTAAGAGTAGCAGAAGGTACAGTGGAAAACCAAGTCAATGTAAAAAACAAAACCTATTAATAAAAATCTATTTTAAAAAATAAATACTTGAAAATAGCCACAAATATGAAATAAATAAATTTTAGCTTCTTGTAGAATAACTTCATGCTTCAGCTGTCTTATTGCCTTTGTTCCTGCTGCCCCCTTCTCCCAGTGAGTTCTCCCACTGAGTTCATTCCATAACCTCAAACTTGAGGAAAGGCCCAAACCAAGTTAAGCTTCCTTCTACAGACAGCATTGTTTCAACTGCCTTCTCCCTCCACCACCTCATCCCTCTTCTCTCTCACTGGAGAATTCCCCAGCAATTTCCATTTAGAGGAAGGTCCCAGACAAGCCATCCTTCATTCTCCAGACTTCCTCACTATGTCCCCAAATAGGTAACTCTCCCTTCAGTTCACTTTTATGGTACTGTCTTCTCCCATTACAATGTAAGATCCTTGAAGGGAGGGGCTGTCTTTCGTTCTACATAACCCCTGGTACTTTGCAGAATGCCTGTCATATTGTAAGAACTTAATAAATACTTTTTGTTGACTCTGTCTCTTTTTACCCTCTCTGCAAATTCTCACTACAGCAGGCCACACAATACAGAGAGTCAATTTGTACTGTTTTTTCTCTCTTGGGTTGCTTCATCTGTTGCTGGGATCATATTCAAAGTTTTTCTAGCACAGACAACCTACCAGGGTTTACACTCCATTGGCACAGAATCCAAGGTCACTTCCATGGAACAATGAGGTCTAAGAAGAGGATTCTAAAAAGGACTTTCTGGCTTGACAAAGTAGGTATTTTGCAGAGTTTACCCTTTATCCTTTGCGTGTTTATTGACCTTTGTATTCCAATCTTCTCAGTTCACACAATGAACTTGAAACTATTAGCCTTACTCCTGTCACATGACTCTCTTGCTTACAGGCATACCTCAAAAATATTGTGAGTTCAATTCCAGAGCAGTTCCAGACCACCATAATAAAGCAAGTCATACGAATCTTTTGGTTTCCCAGTGCATATAAAAACTACATTTACATCATACTGTTGTCCATTAAGCGTGCAATAGTATAATGTCTTTTAAAAATGTACATACCTCAATTAAAAAATACTTTGCTAAAAAAAAAGGCTAACCATCATTTATGGCTTCAGCTAATCAGAATTTCTTTGCTAGTAAAGGATCTTATCTCAGTGTTGATAGTTGACGACAAGGTGATGGTTGCTGAAGGATGGAGTGGCTGTGACAATTTCTTAAAATAAGACAACAAGGAAGACTGCCCCATCAAATGACTCTTCCTTTTACCTGAATAAGTGAATAAATCCACTGTAGAGTTATTAACTGGCCTGCTTTCAATATTATTGTCTCAGGGAACAGGGAGGCCCAAGGATAGGGAGAAAGACTAGGAACAGCAGATTGGTGAAGCTGTCAAAACACCCACAACATTTATCAATTAATTTTGCAATCTTATGCAAAATTTTTTGCATGGTTTGTGCTGACCCAAAACACTTACAATAGTAACATCAAAGATCACTGATCACAAATCACCATAACAGATATAAAACTGATGATGATGAAAACCTCTGAAATATTGCAAGAATTACCAAAATGAAACACAGAGACATGATGTAAGCAATTAGAGTTGACTGCCACCCTGTGGATCACCCATTTGTCCAAGGCCATATGAGTCTTGAACCTGCTGCCCTAAGAGTCTTTGGCATTTGAGAGTACCACTGAACTCTTTCATTAAAATGCAGCATTATTAATAAACTAATTACCTAGAAATTATGACTCTCAGACTTTTTAAATGCCACAGTTATGGGGAACCCATGAAGGGACCAGGGCTCTGCACTTCAGATTCATAACAAAGAGACCTGTGGGGGGCAGAGTCAAGATGGTGGCACAGAAGCAGGAGAATCCTGTGAGCTAACCCCATAACCACCTCAAATACCTATAAAATATGACTCTAAACAAATTTTAGAGCTCAAGAACACAAGAAAATGACAGAGAAACAAGGCTTCCGCTGAAGGCAGCCTGGCAGGTGGGCAGGAAGGGTTCAAGAGCCAAAACCAGCATGACCTGAAACCATGGCTTAGCCCCAGGGCGTCCAGGACTAGCTACAGCTGGAGCACTCAAAAGAGCGGATCACCAGCAGCTGTGGCAGTTTCGAGACTTATCAACCCATAAGGGCCAAGGACAAAATGAAAGGTCAGTGGAACTCTCCTAAATTTGGGGGAAAGGAGTGGGTCTGGCCGTCTACTCCCAGAGCAAAACAACAGCAGAAGTGGCCACTGTAGCCGCCTCCACATGGCTGCTTCAGAGCCCCTGGCTGGCAGATTATAGGGGAGCCAAGTGACCATTCAGAGGGTAAGTGCTCTTGCTTTAACCTGCCTGGATCGAGATCACAGTCCTGGGTGGTGGTCCTGAGGTGTGTGACCAGTGAGCCAAAGTTGGTGGGAGCTGCAGAGATGGTGGCCTCCTAATAGCTCCGGTAGCTGCAAAAACCCCAACAATTTGAGACAAAGCTCTCCCCTCTGAAAGCAGAGTGCTATGGATCCCAAAAGTCAAGTAATTAACTGGCAATACAAGCAGGCAAAGGAAACAAAGAACAGCAATCCAACTTTAGATTCCTTTTTTGGGGACAAAAAGGATCAAAGCATGGAACGGAAGAAATTCAACAAAGTCAGAACTCCTGCAAAAGCTTCCAAGGAAAATGTAAACTGATTACAGGCCACAGAGGAGCTTAAGAAGGATTTTGAAAACCAAATAAGAGAAGTGGAGGAAAAAGTAGGAAGAGAAATGAGAATGATGCAAGAAAATCATGAAAATAGAGTTAACAACTTGACTGAAGAAAATAACGCCTTAAAAAACAGATTAATTCAAATGGCAAAAGCGGCTGAAAAAGCCAATGAGGAGAAGAATGCCTTTAAAAGTTGAATTTCCCAGATGGAAAAAGAATCTCAAAAGCTCACTGAAGAGAGTAATTCCTTTCAGATTCATAACAAAAAAACTTCCCTATACCTTGGGCCAACATGGAGATTTCTCTACAAGGGGAAGGTTTCTGTTAGGATACTAGCTGATTCTTCCTTTTGGCAATAATTAAATTTTAGTTGGGTATGTTTATACTGTCTATCTCTTTTTGACACCACAGCAACTCTCTGATTTATCACTCTCACCATCAGAGAGGAGGAATTTCAATGGAATTTGGTAAGGTCTACCGGCAAGGCCCCACAAATGAGGCTTGGGGGAAGAATGAATTAAGGTTCCACAAATTGTGGGAAGCCTCTGCTGAAGAAAGGTTTGTGGTTTTCTTTTGTCCCCACCCCCACCCCCAGGTGATCTGGAAGGGATGTGGAAGCCTAAAATGTTCAGTGTTCACAACCTCAATCCTAGTATAAGAAGAAAACATGACCTGGAAGTTTCTGGAAGGTGGAGTTTCATTAAAGGAAACCAAGGCTAGCCGGAAGGGTACCAAATCATAAAAACTACTAGTCCTGGGGAAGCATGGTTTTTTCAGGTAGCTAGATCTAAGTAAAAGAAATTGCCGGCCAAGATGGTGGCGTAGAAGCAGCAAGGTCCCGCAGCTCCCACACCACCACCCTAAACACCCATAAAATATGAGCCCAGACAAAGTCTAGGAAAGCCTAGGACACTCAGACTCACTAAAATACAGAGAACACAGCTCTCGCTGAAGGCAGCTCGGCAGCAGGAACTTAGCATGGCCACAGGAGTGAAGGCTGAAACAGCCAGAAGCCGAGATCGGGGCTGGGCCTGGGGCAGTGGGGAGGAGCTGAGCCGAGCCCCCCAGCCAGCCTGCAGAGGTTCTACAGCCTCCAGCACCTCCGCATCTGTCAAGGCGTGAGGAGCAGGACAGGAGAGGGGCAGCTCGAATAGCAGCAGAGACCCCACCAGCCCAAAACCACAGCCGTGGCCAGGCAAGACCTCAGGGCGGCCAGGAGGAGCAGCAGAGTCTCCCAAACAGCAGCTTGAGTCTGCTTCAAAGAAAATCTAAAGCACTGGCCTAAGGGGATCTTTAAATCTTCAGACACGGTTAGTGAAAGTGAAACTTTGAAAATTAATTTGGGGGTGGTAAAAGCAGTTCAGCCATTCTGCCCCCGGGGCAAAGAAGCATTGGGGAAAGGGAACTACTGGGTCCACCGGCAGCCCCCACCAGGATGCTTCAGAGCCCCTGGCCTGCAGACGCAGCAGGGGGGCTGAATCAATTGATCAAGGCCAAGTGCTCTTACATTGAGTGGCCTGGATCTGGATCGTGGTCTTGGGTGGTGGTCCTGGGGTGCACTTTCAGCAAGCCAAAGATGGGGGGACTTGCAACACTCCCCTAATAGCTCTGGCAGCTGGGAAAACCCCAGCAATTTGGAATAGAGCTTCCCCCCTTGGAAGCAGAGTTTCACAGAGCTAAGAAAACCAACCAATTAATTGACTGGCCAACATGAGAAAAAGGAAGCAAAATAAAAACAATAAAACTCTAGAATCCTTTTTTGGGGACAAAAAGGGTCAAAGTATGGAATGGGAGGAAGAGAGTCCAGAATTCAGAACTCCCACACCAAATGCTTCCAAGACA
>JAQQSW010000764.1:0-21831 GCA_028646575.1 Pseudocheirus occidentalis
GGGGGGGGGGCGGGCGGGAGGGAAGCTCTTTTCCAAATTGCTGGGGCCTTCACAGCTGCCAGAGCTATTAGTGGGGTGCTGCAGCCTCCCCCAGCTTTGGCTCACTGAAAATGCACCCCAGGACCACCACTCAAGACCACAATCCAGATGCAGGCTGCTCAAGGCAAGAGCCCTTGGCCCTGCTCGATCATCTCAGCCCCTCTGCTATCTGCAGACCAGGGGCTCTAAAGCAGCACAGTGGAGGACGCTGCTGTTTTCAGCCGTTCCTGCTGCCACAGCTGGCCTCTCGCTGCTTCCTTGCCCTTGGAGCAGTTTGGCCAGATTGCTCTTCTCTCCCAAATTTAGCAAAATCCACTGACCTTTCTCTTACCCTTCTTTCCTCTGGGCAGACAAATGTGGGAACTGTGCCTCCATTACTGTCGATCTGCTCTCCTATAGATTTGGCTCAGCCTGACTGCCCTGGGGCCTGGCCGGGCCGGGTGTGTATTGTGTCTTGATGTTGCTAAAAGCAAGTTTTATTTGTCTTTATACACACCTAATCCCATTGGATTTTCCTTTGAGCAAGTTACCCCAAAATACAGGCAAGTGGAGCAAAGATCCTATAAATGAGAAGTTGAATATGAAATTCCAGATATGATGAGGAAAACTAATGAAACAGTAAACCAAAGAGATCATTATTGCCAGAGGTTCAGTGTTACTACTGTCAAGAAAACAGTGTCCCAAGAATTGATTCACTAAAACAGGTCATCAAGGCTGCAAGTAGCTCAAGAAGAGGGCACCTCCCCTTGCATCAGGCATAGTCAACTATATAGTTTGGAAAAATTTGAGAAGTCTCTGGGAAATACAAGCCAAAGGACAGGAGAAGAGTAACCTGAAAGTGGTTACAAACAGCTGAGGAGGCCTGTAACTTAGAAGCCACTGTTCCCTTCTAGTGGAGGCTATATTGGCCATCATTGGAGCTTCCTACTATTTACTTAGAGCTGGAAGGGACTTAGGTAATTTGCCTCTAAATACATACAACTAGAAATATCTAGATATGCAGGATCTGAACCCAGGTTTTCCTGACTCTAAGTCCAGTAGTTAGCTAGGAACTAAATCCAGATTCTCTGACACCAAATCCATTGTCATCTGACTTTCATCCATCCCTTTTTCCAGTCTCCTCGGGGGAAAGTATTGTAAAATGGGAACTCTATCCTACTAATCAAAGTCCTGCAAAAATTTTGTCATACAAGCAGCTCCATGCAAGATGCTTACCTCAAAAGAGCCTTCAGGCAAGATTGTATGACTCCATTCCAGTTAGAGCTTTAGGCACTAACATGTGACACATGATGGGTACACATCATATCCTTATGTGTCTGACAGATCTGTAGGTAGCAGAAAGGAATTAAGGAGCCGCTCTGAGTCAGTCAAGTTGAGACTTTTTGTAGTGCTTGTGATGGCATGTGAGTATTTGGCAATCAATCTATCATTAAGCATTATATTGCATGCCAGGCACTATGCTAGCCTCTGGGGAAACAAGGGTATATTTTCTAAAAGCAAAACTCTAAGTCTCCTCCTGAGGAGACACATCGAGGTAAGATGAGAAGAAAAATGCAGGGAAGACTACAATTCCCCTTTATGTTGGAGAGACCTCTTCATGAACAACTAATGGGTGGGCAAAAAATTAATGGCAAAAATGTTTCATTACCTAAATTCAATCATCTAATTGACTTAGCTACTCTAATCCATACAATGATCTAAGATAATTCCAAAGCACTTAAGATGAAAAATGCTACCTATATCTAGAGAAAGAACTAGTTTGAAGGCAGATTGAAGCATACTTTTTTAACTTTATTTTTGTTTGTTTGTTTTTAGTTTATGTTTTCCTTCATAACATGACTAATACAGAAATATATTTTGCAGGATTGCACTTATATAACCCATATCAAATTTCTTGCCTTGCAATGACAGTGGGGATGAGAGAGTGAGGAGCAAATTTGGAAATCAATATTTTTGAATAAATGCTAAAAATTGCTTTGCACTTAGTTGGAGGGAAAATAAAATATCAATTTAAAAAAATTGTTGTTTTGTAATACATTGATGCACTCAAGGTTTAATGGTTTCACAGAGGGCATAGGGTCATCATTGACTCTAGATGGTGCTATCTATACTGCAACCATGTGATATGTGCCAACCTAGCTATAGGCATAAAATAAAACCAGAAATGAAGGAGGAACACAAACACCCTCTTTTCATTGACTGACTTCCTCAGAGGTTGAAACATCAGCAGAGCACACTAATACAATCAGAAGCAGTCCACTGGGACTACCCAGACTACTACAGTGTGCATTGACTCACTGAATGGAGAAATGAAGCATGGTATTGTCCTAACTGCCTCCCCTCTCCTGCATTAGCAAAATCCTAAAGAAACAAATTTATATACTCCATGAAGTATTTCACTACTTAATATACTAGCTACTTCTGATCTTTTCTGAGGGAATATATACTATTATTCTCTTATCTAAACAACTGTTCCCTTTCCAAACCTACAAGTCCATGATCTTTGCTTGCTATAATACACCAACAGAAATCTTTTAAAAATATATTAGATGACTCCCTGACTACTGAATAATGAATAAAATCATAGTATTCCACAGTTCTTTCTGGCCTGAATTCCTGTTCATATGATCTTTAATCAAGGCACTTCCACTCTGAATTCCTTCCTCAAATGCAAAGTGAAATAGAAATTCCCATGATATGATATCATACTGTAGGATAATATTTGGGGGAGACAGAGATACAGGATTAAATCACGACCTATTTGCAGAACACTTCTCAGCACCCATTATCCAAATCAGACATACTCCCAAACTCTGGGGATGAAAAGGCACACATCTAACCTTGTCTTATACCTGCATACCTTCTATCAGCCCAGTACTCAAAGGACTCATACAGTCTGTTGATAACTTGCCTTACAGATGACAACAAAAGGTACTATGCTCTAAGCCTTTATTATTATTCCTGCTTACAATGCAAATGCTGAAATAACAGGAAGCTGCCACTGTCACTACTGTTGTGTATAGATGTGGTCTCCTGAGACTGGAAGAGTACAACTACAAATCCCAAATATTAGCAGGAACAATAGAACCTCCTGGAGCTGGAGTTGTAACACTCCACCAGTGCCAAACATCCAACCTTGGCAGGATGATAGAAGGGAAATCAAATGACTATAAAGCCCTTGGTGGGATGCATCATGCCATGTCATTTTTCTTCCCCCTGCTTTCTCTCCTTTCTAAATCCAGCACTATTCTCAAAATGCTTATCCCTAAGATGCTTCAACAACATATCCACAGATTCTTCTGGGACCAGACAAATTCTCCTTAATCCCAAAGTCTTATGGAAATGTGTCAGGACCATAAAAATTCGTTATATTATTTAAATTTGTCTTAATGGCTCAAAGCCACCATAATGAATAATAATTATTGGACTCAGCTGGAATATGCTAAGAGGTCTCATAATACTGTTTTCAATTTCCTGTTTCTACTTCTTAGGATTTCTCTATCTCCTCCTGTAGAGGAGATATGTCCTGTAGATTATAAACTCCTTGAGACAAGGGCCCAATTTTTTACCTTCCCTAGCACTTTGCAGTGTATAACATTTCATAAATATTAGTTGGCTGACTTCCCTATGACTTCTTGCTGCTATTAGTGCACCTGCTTATGGCAGGCTCTCTCTTACTTTCTAATTTGTTAAAATCCTATCTGTTGTACCCTTCAAAGCAAAGATTTCTGATTAATTCACAGCTGCTCTTCAAGGATCTACAGATATCCCTAATCATTTTCATATGTGCTATATGTGCTGGCTACACAGCCAGGTATAGTCAATCAAAGAGGCTCCCAATTACAGCATGATTATCAGCCTGCAATCAGTTTCCAAATGCCTATACATATTTCAAATCTCCAAGTCTCTTTTATTAAACATTAAATTGATTTTTCAGGAACCAGACTCTCCAGCCTCTTCAAAATTATCATCATCATCATCATCATCATCATCATCATCATCATCATCATCATCAGGCACTGTGCTAAGTGCTTTACAATTATCTCATTTAATCCTCCCAATTGATGAAAAAACTCAGGTCAGCAGAGGTTAAATGACTTGCCCAGAGTCACATAGCTAGTACCTGAGACTGGATTTTAACTTAAATCTTCCTGACTATAAGCCTGGCACTTTATGCATTACACCATCTAGCTAAGAACACAAATGGTTACTCAAAAGGGATACACTTCTTATGCATCCCTCTATTTCATGGACCAAAATAAAAATAAATAGATTTTGAGGGAGGATTTGAGAGTTGTTTTCATAAATAAAATACTTATTCTTTAGCAGGCAGACTGTGTAAAATCTAATTTGTGTGCAGCAGGGCCTTTTCTACTTAGTTATAGGTTACTAGCTTTATTCCAGATAGAAGAGGCTACCAACTATCTAGACAAGGATGTGAGGTGTTAACATTTACTTCTATGCAAAGGATCAACCTGGCAAAAATTATTTTAAAACGTAGAAAATGTGCAACAATTAAAGGACAAAAGATGGGAAAGCACAAGATTATGTGATTTCACACATGTTCTACTTCTACTCTCCTACAGTTATGAAAGTGTGAGTACCAAAACATATTTGTTAGCTGTCAGTATGGAGAACTCTCCTGCTAGTCATTAAGGGACTTTATCATTCATAATCATTTTCCATTTGTTGAAAACAAACACTGAAAATATGCCACGAAAACTTCTAGAATGTCTGTTTCTCATTTGGAGAGCTTTTTTCACAAGGATGTGCAGTTTCAGAAAATTTGGTCAGGGAGCAGCACCAGATTTATTCCCTACTGTACATCATATGATTCCCCTTTGAACCTGAAGCATTTCACAGGGTGGCAACAGGGAGAAAGGACGTAAAGTACAATTATGTCATACTCTGTAGAGACACACATATAACACGTGGTTGCTAATTACTGATTATAGCTTTGCTTGGTTTACATAAGATGGAGAAAAATGCATGAAGCAGCTGCATCAAGTTATTGAAAATGATAGCATGGAAAGGCCTTAATAACCCAAACCATCTTCTGGTAATATGATTCACTGAAGACAACACCTACTAGGATATATTAGCTTGGAAGTTTATCTAAACTCCAATTGAAGTTCGCATAGATTTGATTTATTTAAAAATAGCACTCCATGAAATAATAGTACTGGAAGTCATTACCTTACCTTGCATTTGAGTCTATTATTAAGTATGACTCCATATTTTAGTCCAGTAATTGTTAGTCACCTGTAGTTAGAGTTTATTTCTCGAAGTAATTTGTACAATGAGCTCTGAATTATCTGACTGGACTAATGGGAAAAAGGAAGTTGTGAGAATAACCCAAAACATCCTGTCATTCAAAAGTCATTCATATTAACTTTTAAATGCATTTTGAAGGGAGAGTTGCTACTTTTAAATATGTTATGCTTATATTAACGCTGAAATGAGTTTGCTTTCTCCATATGCACATCAACTTAGATGGAAGAAATCCCAGAAGTAGGAAGAGTAATAGATGGAAGATGGGTTTATAATGTACCCAGAAATGGTACAGTATATGAAAATTATATGTGAATAATCAAGAATTTATTCAGTCAATTTAATGCTATTATGAGATGATTACATCCTTCAGTGATACCACCCCCAATAAAGGATATTGTCGCCTCAGATTTCTGTCATCTTAATTCAACATAAATAACTATATCAATAGATATCAAGTCAATAATAATTATTGATTTGTAGAAAAGTGTAACAAAGTGGGCAGTTCAGTGGTGCAGTAGATAGAAAATTTGGCCTAGAGTCAGGAAGACCTGAATTCAAATTCATTCTCAGATACTTACTAGTTTTGTGACCCTGGGCAAGTCAATTAACCCTTTTCCCTTCACTTTCTTCATCTGTAAAATAAGTTGGAGAAGAAAATGACAAACCCGTCTAGTATCTTTGCCAGGAAAACCCCAAATTGGGTCATGAAGAATCATACATGACTGAAATGACAGCACAACAGGAAGCTGCACATAGACAGTAAAATATGTTTTTAAAAGTAGCATAATCGTATTATAACAAATGCTAATCATGATTGGTAGTATTTGCAAAAATGGAAGGTTAGATTTTTATTATGACTTAGGAAGCATGTCAGTATGTCATAATGCTTAGTTCTAAGTCAAATGACCTGGATTCAAATCCAGATGTTGATGCTTAGCAGGTATAGAACTTAACACAAATCATTTAACTTCTTAGTTTCCTCAATTGTATGTAAAGGGAGAGTCAAAACCATCACATTCACATTTAGCTTTGATACCTTAAGTAGGTGACAACATGTTTCAATCTGAATATGATTCAACAAAGCATTTGATAAAAGAGGAGAGAGGATAAAAGCCTTCTATTCTGAAAGCATTATATAAGAAGTGATTAATGGAAGCACAATAGGGTAGGGCCTTAACAGAGAACCCAAAAAACAAAAGGCCTAAACATGATCAGCAAACTACAAAAATGCATGGTCAAGGGCCAATTTTCTATCACCCTTGGACTGATTGCAAGTGCCATGCCCTTCTCCCCTCTATCAGTCAATAAACATTTATTAAGTACCTAAAACTTGTTAGGCTTAACAACCTGCAGACATGTGTATGTATGTGTGTATGTGTATATGTATGCATGTATGTGTGTACATATATATATGTGTGTGTGTGTGTGTGTGTGTGTTTACGTATATTAAAAAGTAACTTCCCCTCAAGGTACTTATAATCTACAGGGTGAAACCATTACATTAAAGGAAGCTCAAAGGGAGTGAAGTGGGAGTCAGGGCATGGTGAAGAAGTCAATCAGAGAAGTTCCAAAGTAGTTCAACCTGAATACTGCTTACAAGAGTCACTGTCCTCATCAGTAGTCAGAATTGTTGCTATTCATCCCATCTTCAATTCTCCAGGTGTTTGGTCTATGTGTAGGATGGCCTTGCCCCATGTTTAACTTTTAACATTTAGAAATTTTAGCATAATAGTATAATAGATGAGGAAGTGATCTGACAGATCATCTAAATTACTCCTACCCAACTGAAGAATTCCTTCTGTTGCATTCCCAATGGTTTGTTGTTCAGGCTGTGCTTGAATACTTCCAATAATGGTGAACGTACTCTTAAAAAGATGACTCATTTTGTTGTTGGAACAATTCCATCATTAGGAAGTTCTTACTTATATTAAAATATAGTAGTTATCATCACATAAATTTTCCTAAAATTTTATAAGACGAATTTTCTCAAATTTGAATATCAATTTTCTATCATAGGGTTTAGATCAAATGTAAAAAAATCATTTGAAGTGGAGTCATATTGCGTAAAAATTACTGCACAAGAATCATATTCAGATAAACTGAGGAAACTTGGACATGTTCCAGGTGATATCTATAAATTACCAAATGAGGTAGAATCAGATTTGTTAGAGAAGTTAGTGCCATTATGGTATTCTGCAAAATCCCATTGATATTCAGGTAAATCAGCTAAATGAGGAGAAACAGTTTGGGAGTAAGGAAGAGAAGAAGCTTCAGCTGAGGTCTCCTCCCACCCTGTGTCTAATTTTGACAGAGGACAACCTTGAGAGTTTTGAAGAATCCCAAGGATTTTGAACTTCCCATCTTCCCATAAATTCCCTAGCCACATCCTAGATCTGCTTATCAGGTAATTTTTGTATCAGGAGCCAAGAATAGATGGTTGAAGATTAAACTTGCTTATAGGAAACTTTTTGAATACTGTATAAATGAAAGAATTTCTAGTGACAAGGAACTATGAGATATCCCTCTATCACATGTATTCTCTAAGCTTGAACCCTTTGGGAGTTTTCTGAGTTATGACTTGCCAATGGTCAAAAAGATAGTAGGTGTGAGGGGCAGAATTTGAACTTCGGTCTTCCTGATTTTAAAGCCTTGTCTCCCTGTCCCTAAAATATAACCTTATTGGTATTGTCTCTCCTTCTTGCCTAATGCTCAAAGGAGTTTAAAGGCAAGTAGCACTAGGAACACATTTTTATCCTGTTTTTTTCTTTTTTATATTTAATATCTTTTGAATGCACTGGTAGATAAAATGTTTGCTTTTTTGTAACTGAATCAAAGGATCAGGATGTAAACTCATCTTTTATAGACTAACCTTCACAATTCCAGGCACATACAGTGTGATGGGACTCATAGTAACTTTATCTTGTTTATACTTTTTATTTTATTTAATCCACTAGGTCATTATACTTTGAGAATTTTTCATTGCATATAGTATGAAAGTCATGCATATTCATAAGTTTTCTATCTATAAAATGATATTTGTCAAATTCTTAAGTCAAAGTTAAGTTGGGGTAATGGGGGTAATTTTGGTGGTGATGGAAAGGTTGTTCTAGCCTAGTTTACTTCTTGAATTCTCAAGAATATTTGGGAGTTCACTTTTTTCCTAGTAGTAAAGGCATTTTTCATCTGTTAGTTTATGAAAGACCATGAGCTTCTCTTTTTCATGGACTTTCTTAGTGAGTACTAACTTTGATAGTGGATTGGAGAAATTATGATGATAGCATATCCCCTTTCTTCAACAAGCATGCATTAGATGTGTGAATGAATGAACTATCTGAATATGTGTTTTTAAATTTGGCACTGTCTCCAATTCTTAGAACTCTACAGCAAATACATGAGATTCAACCCCCACCACTTAAACAGTTTGCATTAAAAGTCAGAAACAGACCTCCAAATTGACTATTAATCATTTAGATGTATAGGTAGGGGATGAGCAAAGAAGGACAATTCCATTTTCTTCACATTAACCTGGTATTATGTGATACTGAGTTCACTTCCAACTTAAAACAGTATCATTTCCAAAGGAAATGTCCATACTTCAAACTGTGCTCCAAGTGATAAATCAAATGTAACATGTTCAGAGCTCTAAGGATATTCTCCTCATGGTAAAACTATTTTCTTCAGAAGCAATGAAGCAACATGTACAGACAGGGTCAAACAATATATCCCATATGTTTAGAGTGGGCAAAGAGTTGTCACTTAAATTTTACTTATATCAATTGAGTAAATAAATGAGACAGCATGACATGGAAGATAGATTATTACAATTGGATTCAAGATGGGTTCAAATTCTGCCTCAGCCAGTAAATGGCAGTGTAACCTTGGGAAAATCACTTAACCTCTCTGTGCTTCAATTGTCTTAACCAAAAAATTAGAAGTTTTTTCTAGATAAGCTTTATGCTCCCTTTCAACTCTCAATTTATGAACCCATGATCCTGATAGTTACCTATATTTAAAGAAACTTCTGTGTTTCCTTCTATTCTACCCACAACAACTTCCTCAACCTATGTTACAGTATTTGAAATGGTGTTCTCCTCAACAGAACCTAAGAAAGACTGATGGATTTGAGGTTGGGGACAGTAGGTTCAGATCATAGACCTGATGTCTATATGCATTTATGTATGTGTGTATATAAATATAAATATGTATATATGTGTGTGTGTACGCACCCTATATGTGTGTGTGCATACATATATGTGTATATATACATACTATACACACATGTTCACATATATCACAACATAAGCAAGTTGCTTCACATTACCTGAGGGGTAATCACGCCTGTGCTGCACACTTTGCAGCATGTTATAAGAAAAGCATTTCATAAACCATAAAGCAAACATTATCTACTATTATTTTAAATATGTGGTGGCCAACATTCAGAAATCAAGATCAAATTTTTATTTTTGGAAGTGACCAAATATGCAACTTGATCTTTGGAAACAATTCTCTAATATAACAAATGTGATCAAGCTGGTTTATAGCTTGAGGCCAAAACTATGAGTGATCTTCTAATGTATCCCATCCAGATTTACTCTGGTGCTGTTAGAAGAATGTCTTCAAAGTATGAAAATATTTTTTTATTGTGTAATTTAAATGAATTGGTTCACATGACCAGTTCTATTGCCCATAGCCTTCCCAACTGATCAGTCATTGAAATCAGTCAACTAGTATTTAGTCAACTAATATAGCCAGCTACTATGTGATAGGCACTGTGCCAAGGAATGAGAATTCCAAAAAAAGGCATTCCCTGCTCTTCAGGAGCTCACAGTCTAATGAATTTTATCAAAGGAAGCCATAATCTTTGCATGAGTCCAAGATTATATGTACTATGAATTCCTCCTGACTTTCCTTGAGCTTTGGAAAACTCTAAAGGGAAGTCAAGGTAAGATATACATAACGTCTGATAGAGGTGGGTTCTTCAAAGCAACAAAAGATGATAGATGATAGAAGGGATGGATTAACAGAGAGATAGGAGGTTAAGAAAAGCATGCAAATGATTTGTCTCTTAGGAGTGGGTGTGGAAAGGAAGAGGAATTTAAATCAATGGAATATTATGTTATCAATGAAATAATAGGATAATATATTCACCATCTTTTGATAAGAACATTCAATATGATACATAAACCATTGTGAAAGAAATAAAAATTCACATTTGAAATGAAAATATTATTTATAACTGACAAATTCTTTGAATTATAAACAATAACACTCAACTCTGGGGGAGAAGGACATTAGTAATCTGAAACACAAAATATTTATATTTAACCAAAAGGGAGTCAAACAACAGTCAGTTTAAAGCATAAAATTTAGTTGACCTAATAATTAGATGGCTTTGTGTAGTTGAGTCTTAGCCCAGGCCTGTGATTTCACTGGTATAAAGAGCTGCCAGTGAGGAAATTCCCTCTCTTAACCAAGTAAAATTTATAGTAGCAATGTGAGAATCATTCAACATTAAGAAAACAATAATAAATGTATATCACCATTTTTTTAAATGGAGGCAGACACTATACATATTGAAATTTATATAATCAACTTCATTTAAAATCAGAAAAAAATAAAGAAAAACAGTCCTGAAATGCAACTAATAGTCTGGCAAAAATCACTAAAAGTGACAACGCATGAATTTTTCTCTGAATTTCACATGATTTTGTTGGGTACGAAGGGTATGAAGACTAAAATACACATGTATATCATCCAGGTTCAATAACTCTTTTACCTAGTATTCAAAATACAATTATATTACATCAATTGTGATATAAAAGGTAAAATCTGCTCAAAATTTTCTATGATCTGAGAGGCTCAAGAATTGGCCTCAAGAACTCATTCCTATAACATTGCAGGAACTCATCAGTGTGATTTTTTTTTCCCATTAAATAGCCACTTTACCTAGTGAAAACTGGCTGAGGCCTCACAGGTATTTAATCAAAAATTAAAGGGAGAACCTGATCAGGTAGTCCAATGTTCTAGCTTTGTGGCTTTTTCAGATCCTTTCCTTCCATTAGCATACTTTTCATGAAAATGGAACCTTCTTAAGGAGATAGCTACATTCAGAGAAAGATCTAGAAAGACAAGAGTTTAAATGGAGACTGAAGTAATACATGCTATCGTTCTTTTCCATGTTTGGTTTTGTTTCTTTTTTTCCCATCATTCACTCCATTGGTTACAACACTTCTATACAACCAGACTATTGTACAATGTGAAAGAGTTTGCAGATCCTATACATGATTGTATGCCACCATGGGAGGCAGGGGGAGAGAAAGGAATGGGAGAAAATCTGAATCAAGTGATTCTGGAACTGAATCTTGTAAACTAAAAGTAAACAAAGAAGTCAATAAAGGTTTTTTTTTTTTTAAGAAAATGGAACCTTCTTAGCATTTGGTAAAATGATGAGAAGTTTCAATTTAGGGACCTAGTATAAGTATATATACAAATTTTTGTGGATGTGATTTTTATCAGCATAAGGAATTCCTGCTGCAGAAATTTCTTTCACCAACACATTATGATTGAGTAGGTAAGTTGGAGACTGAAATGAAATACATTGAGGCCCTTGTCAAGGATCCTGCACAAAGGTGCATTGATTTGTGTTTAACAACTAGATCTTCAGACAAAGTAAATTATATACTAGATGCAATTTTAATTATTATCTGCATTATTAATAATTTCTCCACCACTTTCTTAGGTCTGAACAATCAACAAGACAATGAATCAAGCTCTAAATTGTACAATTTTATGATTTCTAAGCTGAAAAGTAGAAGTGGGAAAAGGGGAAGAATGAGTATGGTGAAGACACAGGTCCACATAATCAGGAATAGAGCACAGAGAGAAATGAAAGAGTGAAATATATCTTGGTCAAATACATCAGACTAAACAATGAAATATGGTTATACATAGATTAAATAAAATACAAGATAAATTTGGAATCACTCATCTACACTCATTAGCAACATATTGTGAAATGTACAAGGTGATCAAATACATACCAAACTGAACTCACATTTACTGCCAAAATGTTTCTTTCCAGAATTCTTATAAACTTGTAATTGGTGTGTCATAATAGAGTTCTGGACTGAAAATAAGACTCTATTTCTATCCTCAACTCACAGTACAAATTAACTATGACCTTGGCCAAATCATGTAACTATCCACTTCATTTTTCTTATCTTTAGAATAGTTTAAATAATCCCTAGGGTCCCTTCTCGGCTCCATCACTCTATGTTCAGATTCCCTTGAATGTATGAATTTGAGCATCAGCTAACATCTACAAACTTCTCATCTCTCCAAATGAAGGTAAATAAAAGTTAAACAAAACAATATAACAGCTTGAGCTTCCTTTTGCCTCAGTCACAAATGATAACCAAAATAGCTGCCTGTTAGAAGACATTTTAATATATTTTTCAGTAGAACTATTTGGAAATATTATGGTAAATTACAGATGACTTGGTCCACCTCAGATGAAATCATACCTTATTTTTCCCCGTCATTCCTCTTCTGTCAAGTAATTATAGTCACAATGGTATCCTGTTAATTACCCAGTTTTGATGATACCTCCAGCTTGTTAGAAGCAACAGTGAATAAATGTTTTTGATTTTCATTGCTATGATTTGATTAACAAGCTTAAATGGCACACATTATCATAAACATCTCAGCAAGTGTGGCCATATGGCCCTGATTTTTATCATGTTTGCCAGTACCAAGAATAACAGTGACAATTTGATTAAAAAATAAAATAGCAAAAACAGTACTGTCATTGGAAATATTGAAACCTGAGTCATCTTTTATCCCAGGAAAATAAGAACTTTAAAATGAGTCATTTATCTCCATCTTTATTTTCTCTAAAAGCTACATAAGTTCATTTTACACATTAGCTGATCTTCAAAGAATAAGGCTGAAAGAGGTAATTTGGGGTTTTTTTCTGAATCACTTAACTAAACCAAAACATTAACTTTTGAATAAATATGCATATATGTACATACATACTTATGTACATGTATGTTCACATATGCATATATATATTTAATATATAAATAAATAAATTTAGTTATTATTAACCATCAAGTAATAATAGATTGCAATTTTCTATTTCTATTTATTAATTATAAATTTTATTTGTTCATTATAAATATATGCATATGTCCATATATATTTAGAAGACAACTGGTGTTCTCCATTCCTGTGGTACTTCTTTTCAAATGGACCTGAAGTCCATTATCACATCACCAATAAATTCCAATGAAAGGGAAAATTAGAGAATACAGAGCTATCTAGTGCTTAACCTCTTCTAGTATTACTACTGTGACCATTAAATGTAGCATCTATCATTGAAGTATATCCTGTCCTCACATTCAAAGAGGATGTAAACCCCAAATCAGTCACAT
Source organism: Pseudocheirus occidentalis (assembly GCA_028646575.1). Lineage (NCBI taxonomy): Eukaryota > Metazoa > Chordata > Mammalia > Diprotodontia > Pseudocheiridae > Pseudocheirus > Pseudocheirus occidentalis. The sequence continues at coordinate 13,749 of JAQQSW010000764.1, forward strand.
GTGCTTTAAGATGAATTTTTAATCATTAAGAAGAATTTATATAAACATGGCTATATTTTCACACCTACTCTCCCTTTTAACTAACAGGATGAATTTTGCCAGGCAGCTGGATAAATGTTAAAGGTGTTGTCTTTGGTAATAAATCACATTTTTTTCAGAATAAAGATAACTGACCCCTACAGAGACTCAACTTATGAACTTAGTCTCATTACCATCTTCAAATGTTGACAGATTTGCTTACACTTCCTTTACAGGAAGGACATACTCCTGAGTCATCTCCATAGGAGATGTATACTGTGCTACAGAAGCCTCTTAACTCTGGAAACCAACTCTATCACTTTACCACTTCTCATACTGGAAATACTATACACCTCTTTAGCCTCTACCTCTAATTGACTAATTCCTCCTAGAACCTTCATGTTAAGGAGGAGTTTCATCCATAACCAACCTTACCAACCATGTCTTCATTCCTTTTCCAGATGTATTCCTGGTTCATTATGAGGCTGTCTACCATACCCTTAATCTGGATACCTTTATACTCACTAATACTTTTCCACTATCTTTTATGTGTCTTACTGTCACTATAATGTAAAAATTTTTTATTTCTGCCTATATTTATATCCTCAGTTCTTGGCAGAACATACATACTAAGTGTTTACTAAATGATCATTGATATTATTTTTATCCTACTAGAGTGCTCATTATAGGTATACTGATACTGTAATGTGGGTTCTGAAAGGCTTATTAATTATTCTAACAACCCCAGATAGATAGAAATTTCCATATTTTAAGGAAGGGGCCTCATGAAGACTATGGCACTACTTTTCTGAAGACTCCATTGTTTACTTCATTTGAAATTAGCAACTTACAAATGTTTGAAAAAAGGCCTAGTTATTGCAGCCCTCATATTGAAATATTAATACATATTACATGAGTTGAGCATTCTGGATACAAGTTTAGCACATATAAAGCCAAGCATGAGCAGTTTTCCAGAGGACTGCTGCAGTGGATAGCTCTAAGGTTCTGATCACATAGTATAGTGAACTCTCTATTTATTCAGCAGTAAATTAAATCAAAACATTCAAAGAAAACCAAAGCACAGCATTCACAATGTTATAACATAACAACTTATCACTTAAGTGGTCACATGGTTTGGTTTTGTTTTTAATTTCGCTCTTTTTTTTTTTGCTTTTTTGTAGGGCAACTTGCCCAAAGTCCCATGGCTAGTAAGTGTGTCAAGTGTCTGAGATCAGATTTAAACTCAAGTCCTGCCAACTCCAGGGCAGGTGCTCTACCTAGCTGCCAAGATCACATAGTTTTTACCAAAGTGGCCACATACTTTTAAGCAAAAGATATGATTCAGTAAATCCTTTACTCAATCATCCTTAAGGAACAAGCCTCCTTAAAGGACACAAAATAAAAAGGGCTAAATTCTCCACCCCTAGGTCACATCACCTTAATCTCTCAGTCAAAAGGTCTTCTTTCTTCTTAACTGGAAAATTAGTTTCCAATCATCCTTAACTGAACAGTCTTTAAGAGGTACAAGGTACAGAGTACAAAGTACTCACACCCCTAGACCAGAGTAAATCATGATAAGAACCCAAGGAGAGGTCTCTTCTCTTCTCTTCTTTTTTTAACAGTGTGAATATTTTTTAATCTTTTATTTATTCATTTTAGTTTTTCTATATTCATCTCCACAAGATTTTTCAGTTACAAATTTTCTCCCTGTCTTTCCCCTATCACCCACCCCAAGATAGCAAGCCTAGTGAATACCCCTTCACCCATATGCTGTCTCTTATATCCTCTCCCTTTCCCCCAACTTTCTAGTAGGACAAAATAGATTTCTACACCCCAGGGCTTCTCTTATTTCTCAATTGCATGTATAAAACAATTTTTAACATTTGTTTTTAAAACTTTTATTTCCAGATTCTTTCCCTTCTTTCCTCCTCATCCACCCCCACTGGGAAGACAAAAAATTAAATATGGGTTGTACATGCATAATTATGCAAAATTTTTACATAGTAGTTATACTGTGAAAGACTAACTATATTTCCCTCCATCCTATCCTACCCTCCTACTTATTCTATTTTCTACTTTGACCCTGTCCCTCTTCAAAAATATATGCTTCTAAATATCCCATCCCCTGATCTGCCCTCCCTTCTACCACCCCCCATCTTATCCCCTTCCCCCTACTTTTCTGTAGGATAAGATACCCAAATGAGTATGTATGTTATTCCCTCCTTAAGCCAAATTCAATGAAAGTTTGACCCATTCCCTTTCACCTTCCTGCTCTTCCCCTCCATTGTAACAGTTTTCTCTTGCCTATTTTATATGAGACAATTTACCCTATTCTATCTCTCCTTTTCTCCTTGTCCCATTATATTCATCTCTCACCTCTTAATTTTATTTTTTAGATATCTTCCCTTCCCATTCAACTGATCCTGTACTCTATCTCTATGTAAACATGTACACAAATATACAAACACACTCACATACGTATTATACACACATACACCCTCCTTACATACATATATGTGTACGTGTGTATATGCATATGCGTGTATATATATATACATGTGTGTGTAAATATACACACACAGATACATAGATAGATAGATAGATAGATAGATAGATAGATAGATAGATAGATAGATATTCTTCAATTATCTTCATACTGAGAAAAGTCTAATGAGTCACAATTATTGTTTTTCCATGTAGTAATTTAAATAGTTCAACTTTAATAATTTTCTTATGATTTCTTTTTCCTGTTTACCTTCTCATGCTTCTCTTGCTTCTTGTTTTTGTTGAAAGTCAACTTGTTGAAAGTAAAATTTTCTGTTCAGCTCTGGTTTTTCCATCAAGAATACCTAAAAGTCCTCTATTTCACTAAATTATCATATTTTCCCCTGAACATTTGACTCAGTATTGTCGGGTAGATGATTCTTGGTTTTAATCTTAGCTCCTTTAACCTCCAGAATATCATATTCTAAGTCTTTTGATCCCTTAATGTAGAAACTGCTAGATCCTGTGTTATGCTGATTATGTTTCCACAGTGCTCAAATTATTACTTCTTGAGAGCTTGTAATATTTTTTCCTTGACATGGGAATTCTGGAATTTGGTTATGATATTAATAGGAGTTTTCTTTTGGGGATCTTTTTCAAGAGGGTGTTGGTGTATTATTTCCATTTCTATTTTTGCCCTCTAGTCCTAGAACATCAGGGAAATTTTCCTTGAGAATTTCTTTAAGGATAATTTCTAGGTTCTTTTTTTGATCATGGCTTTCACATAGTCCAATATTTTTTAAATGATCTCTCCTGGATCTACTTTCCAGGTCAGTGCTTTTTCCAATGAGATATTTCACAGTCTTCTATTTTTTCATTTGTTTGGATCTGTTTTATAGTATCTCAGTTTCTCATAAAGACATTTGTTTCCATTTCCTTCAACCTAATTTTGAAGAAATTATTCTCTTCAATGCAATTTTGAAATTCCTTTTCCATCTGGCCAGTTTGACATTTTAAGGCATTCTTCTCTTCATTGGCTTTTGGGGCCTCTTTTGCCATTTGAATTAGTCTATTTTGTAAGATGTTTTTTCTTCAGTAATTTTTGAGTCTCCTTTAGCAGGCTATTGACTCACTTTTCATCATTTTCTTTCATCATTCTCATTTGTCTTCCCAATTTTTCCTCCACTTATCTTACTTGATTTTCAACATCCTTCTTGAGCTCCTCCATGGCCTGTAACCTCTTCATATTTTTCTTAGAAGCTTTTGATGCAAGAGTTTTGCCTTCATTGTCTTCTTCTGGTTCTATTATTTTATCCCTTTTGTCCCCCAAAAAGGATTCTGTGGTCTGATTGCACTTCCTCTGCTTGCTCATCTTACCAGCCAATTACTTGACTTTTGTGTGGTTTGCCATGGTAAAACTCTGCTTCCAGAGATGTGTCCTGAATCACTGAAGTTTTTACAGTTGTCAGAGCTATGAGGAGGGTGCTCTCTCTAAAGTCCCCACAAACCTTGTCACACTAGTATTCCCTACCCCACAACCACCACCCAAGACTGTGACCCATATTCAAGTAGGCCAAAGCAAGAGCAACTACCCTCTAAATTATTGCTTGGTCCCCCCTATGATCTGCAAGCCAGCTGCTCTGGAGGCAGCTGAAAGGCAGCAGTTGCAGCCACCAACCCTCTGCCACCTCTGCCATCATGGGGGCAGAGACCAGACAATGCTCTTCCATCACCGGGTTCTAACAGAGTTCCCTACTAACCTTTTACTTTCTCTTTGGTGTTTATGGGTTGACAAGTCTGGAAACTGCCACAGCTGTTAGTGATTCACTCTTCTGAAGTCTGCTCCAGCCAATCTGAGCTGCAGGTCGGGGCCACCCTGGGTCTGGGCCCACCAGGCTCAGGCTAGACTGCACTCATCCCCCAGCCTGGTGTTATCAACTCTTTCTGTTGGCCTGCCAGGCTGCCTTCAGCAGGAGATTTCTTTCTGTCTGTCATTTTGTGGGTTACATAGCTCTAAAATTTGTTTAGAGTCATATTTTATAGGTATTGGAAATGGTTGGTACTGGAGCTTAAGCAAGTTCCTGTTTTACTCTGCCATCTTGATTCTGCCACCTTCAGGAGAGGTCTTTTCTTCTTGACTCAAGGCTGGCTCCAAAATTCCATGGCTCCTCTTCCATGGGTCCAGTTCTTGCCTGATTTACCCAACGGTCACCTGGATTCACAGGTAGGAAGCTCTCAGCTCCATGTCCAGTTCCATATCGAAGCTCTCAGTGTCCAGTCCATGTCAAGTCTTTCACAGTTTCTGTTTCTGGGAAGACAAAGCTTAACAGAACTAAACAATATTCATAAGCATTGCCAGCACCATTATCAATTCAATATCTGCCTGTGAAATCAATACAGACAACATATAAGTTTTGAGAACTCAACATAAACCCACAAACAAGGTTTGAGAACTCAACACAAATTTTCAGTATAGTCCCAGTACCTCTGAAACCCTTCTCTAGGACTTCTGTAAACAGACAACAAGAAAATCCTCTTTCAGGGTTTCCAGTAAGGTCCCATGGCTTCTATATAAAGTGTCACAAACAAAAATCAACACAGACAGAATTGGCAAACAGACTGCCTGGCCACCACAAAGTTCCCCTTCTCAATTCTACTCTTTCCCAGATTGGGCTTCTCCTTATTAGCTCCTGATCATTAGCTCCTCCCTGTTCCACCCTTTCTTGTTGCATCATCAAGTTCTTCCCACTGTGGGTTTCACAAGTTCTGTTTCTTAAAAAGACTTGATATAATCAAGGACAGGGCTCAAAAGAAACTTGAATTGAAAAAGGTTCTAAGTACTTCTTTGCTTGCTATTACATAACAGATTAAAAGAATTTAATACAGAAGGGTATGGCAGGTTAATCTATAATTCCCAACCCCAAATAGGACAGAACACAATTTACAGTAAGTAGTCTCCACAGGAAGCCCTCCTCCTTCTCCATACCCAAGACTCACCATTCCTGCAGTCTTGTATAATGAATTATGTTGGTTTCTAAAGATACCTGACTGTCCTTTAATGATGCTCTCTATATGTAATTTGTTTATTGCCATAAAGGAGAAACACATTTTTGCAAGGATACTATGAAAGTAGAAGAACTGTGATGGAACAACAAAAAGAATTCTGTATATATATCTGCCTGGGAAATGTGTATCATGACAATGATATCCTTGTACTCTGTCATTTGAATTACGTGGAGGTAGTGTGGTATAATGGACAGAGGGTAGACCTCATTGTCAGGAAGACCTATACACAAGTCCTGCCTGTTATGACCTAAATATGTGACCCTCACAAATTACTTAACTTCTCGTGGCCTCTAAGAGGGAAAGTTACAGGTAAGTTGCCTATCTTCATGAGTAGAAGTACGATCCCTTCTCATAACAATACTAAATGCATTAAATATATTGTATGATATTAAAAATTATACCCATTACATTGCAATATAATTGTCAAAATGCAAAAAAAAAAGTTCATGGATCTCTGGTTAAGAACTTCATCTTTGGCATCATGTGAGAAATTATAGGGAGGACTAGAAATTTTATGTTATCCCCAGAATTCAACATATTGCCTCACACATAGTAAGCTGTTAATAAATGCTTATTCCACATTGAAAAATGTGGTTATGGAAAATTACGGTCATCCAGTGATATAAAAAGAATATTTTCAAACTCAAAGAGACCCTGAGAGAATAACTGTAACCAGATGGTAATAATTATGAACCTTAGTGGAAATCACTGGTCTAGACCATCCCCCATACTCCATACCTCCCCCCCCCCAAAAAAAAAACCTTCAACAGAGAGCTCATCTGAGAAAATCAGTTTACAATGCTGGCATTATACAAGAGAAAAGAAAAAATATATATATATATATATATAGAAAGAAAAAGTCTATGCATATAGTTGCAGCATGAAATCTCAGAATTTAGTGGTTTAGCACTCTTGTTGAAAACTCCTGAATCCACATGGAATTGACAGAAAGATGTTTTTCTTTCCTAATGAACTATTCATAGCCCCTCATAATCTTATAACTTATTGCATTCCACTTACTCACTTGCATCATCGGCCACTGTTTTATCCTTTGAATTTTTCCACCTCCCAGGATGTGAGATTGAGGGGAAAATGCCCATTCCCATTATCAAATGAGAAAGAAAATACTTAAAAAATAATATTGTTACTAGAAAGCCACCTCCCTATAAGTTAATAATATCAGGCTTTATTTATAGCTAATTGGGTAGAGCATGGGGGATAGGCAGAAAGAATATGGCATATTCTAATGTGTTACATTTCCAAGTCCACGTTCATTATTACTATTATAACATGATTTAACAACTTTAAATCTCTTGAGATAGGTAGGTAGGTGGGTAGATAGACACACAGATATGCCTATATATACATATATACATGTACACATGTGTATACATATACACATATTTTTATTATACACACATAAAATCATGAGATCATAGATTCAGGTCTAGAAGATATCTCAGAAACCATCTGGTCTAACCATTTCATTTAACAGATGGAGAAATTGAGGCATGAGATGAAGTGACTTACACTTTACATGAAACAGACAAAATACTCACCGTTAAGTAAATATAAGGTAATTTGAGGAGAGAGAGAAAAACAACAAATTGTAGGGGGACATGATCAGAGAAAGAATTATGGAAGAGATGGCATCCAAGTTCAGCTTTGAAATAAGAGTTTTAAACTAAGAGGTGGAAGTGAGGAAAAAGTATATTACAAATGAAGGTGATTATTTGGATAGACCTGTGAAGGCCAGAGACATGTTTTTACTAATGTGATGACCACTATATTGGCTGATGAATAGGTTATCAGAATCCAGACAAACTTAACAAACACAATTGGATATAATAGAGAGCATACAGGAAGGTGTAATGGTAACAGAATTTGGAGATGCCCATGAATTGACTTGGCTTTTGAGTTGAGTGTTAAGACCCAGAGCTTGTGAATCCTGCTTGTGGAATGGACTTGTTGACATGAAGAGAGAGGGCTGAACTGGGAGGAGCCATGAATTCAGAAAAGCTCAATCCCAGAGACAGTCAGAAGAAGAAGGACTTTTTGGAAGAGCAGTATCCAGTATCGTGGAGCCTGAGTTATTGAGAGCCCACTGGAGCTGCCCAGGACTTTTGAGGACTGCCACCTGGAGCTTCTGAGAACTGAGGAGGCATGGCTGTGATGCCGGTATTTTGTCTGTCTGTTTTGATGTTGTTTTGCCAGATTCACCTGATGGTGGACAATGCTGCTGTTGTAGAGGTCCTGGAACCTGGCTGTTGGTGCAGAAACCCTGAAGAAGGATTTTATTGTTGTATGTTCACATAAATCCTGGAAGAAGACCTTGCTGATACTTTCAGGAGTTCTGGGACTCTTTTACAGGCAGAGAGTGACTTGATGACGACACTGGCTATGGCTTTGTTGAGCCTTTTCTCCCCATGAACTGAGATTGCTGAGGGCTTGTCTGGAGTGAAGATGAAAGAAGAGCCTTTCCTTGGGTATTCAATGCTGAGATATTATCTTTTTT
>JAQQSW010000765.1:0-29053 GCA_028646575.1 Pseudocheirus occidentalis
ATGCAAGGATGGTTCAATATTAGGAAAACCATCAGTATCATTGATCATATCAACAATAAAACCAGCAGAAACCATATGATTGTTTCCATAGATGCAGAAAAAGCCTTTGACAAAATACAACATCCATTCCTATTAAAAGCACTAGAAAGTATAGGAATAAATGGAGTTTTCCTTAGAATAATAGGTAGCATCTACTTAAAGCTATTGGCAAGTATTACATGCAACAGGGATAAACTAGAAGCATTTCCAATAAGATCAGGGGTGAAACAAGGATGCCCACTATGACCCCTCTTATTGAATCTAGTACTAGAAATGTTGGCAGTAGCGATTAAAGAAGAAAAGGAAATCAAAGGAATCAAATTAGGCAGAGAAGTGACTAAATTATCACTCTTTGCAGATGACATGATGATATACTTGGAGAATCCTAGAAAATGAAGTAAAAAACTTCTTGATACAATAAATAAATTTAGCAAAGTTGCAGGATTTAAAATAAACCCACATAAATCTTCAGCATTCCTATATATCTCCAATGAAGCCCAACAGCAAGAGATAGTAAGAGAAACCCCATTTAAAGTTACTGTAGACATTATAAAATATTTGGGAATCTACCTGCCAAAACAAAGCCAGTGCCTTTATGAACATGACTACAAAACACTTTTCACACAAATAAAATCACATCTCACCAATTGGAAAAACATCCATTGCTTATGGCTGTGTAGAGCTAATAGAATAAGAATGACAATTTTACCTAAATTAAATTACATATTTAGTGTCATAGCAATAAATCTACCAAAAAATTACCTTATAGAATTAGAAAAAATAGTGACAAAATTCATTTGGAAGAACAAAAAGTCCAGAATATGGAGGCAATTAATGAAAAGAAATGTGAGGGAAGGTGGCCTGGCCACACCAGATTATAATCTCCTCAAAATTGCCTGGTACTGGTTAAGGAATAGAGTAGTGGATCAGTGGAATAGATTGGGTACAAGAGACTCAGTAGTCAATGATTATAGTAACATACTGTTTGATAAGCCCAAAGACCCCAGTTTCTGTGTTAAGAATTCACTATTTGAGAAAAACTGCTGGGAAAACTGGAATATAGTATGGCAAAAACTGGGCATAGACCATTGTCTAATGCCATATACCAAAATCAAGTCTAAATAGATGCACGATCTAGATATAAAGGCTGATACTGTCAATAATCTGGAGAAGCAAGGAATAGTTTACCTGTCAGATTTATGGAGTAGGGAAGACTTTTTGACCAAAAAAGAGTTGGAGAGCATTGTAAAATACAAAATAGATAATCTTGATTACATGACATTGAAAAGTTTCTGTACAAATAAAGCCAATGAAACAAAGATTAAGAGGGAAGTGGGAAATTGGGAAAGAATATTTATAACAAGTGTCTCTGATAAAGGCCTCATTTCTAAAATATACAGGAAATTAAATAAAATCTACAAGAATGCCAGTCATTCCCCAATTGATAAGTGGTCAAATGATATGAACAAGCAATTTACAGAGGTAAAAATTAAAGATATATTTAAGCATATGGAAAAATGCTCTAAATCACTATTGATTCATGAAATGCAAATCAAAACAACTTTGAGGCATCACATCTCACCAGTCAACTTGGCTAAGATGACAAAACAGGAAAATGACAAGTGCTGGAGAGGATGTGGAAAAATTGGAACTCTAATGCATTGTCGGTGGAGCCATGAACTGATACAACCATTCTGGAGAGCAGTCTAGAACTATGCCCAAAGGGCTATAAATAATTGCATACCCTTTGACCCAGTAATACCACTTTTGGGGTTGTATCCCAAAGAGATCATAGAAGTGCGAAAAGGTCCCATATGTACAAAAATATTTGTTGCAGCTCTCTTTGTGGTGGCAAAAAACTGGAAATTAAAGGGATGCCCATAAATTGGGGAATGGCTGAACAAGTTATGGTATATGAATATGATGGAATATTATTGTGCTTTAAGAAATGGGAAGGCGATGGACTTCATAATTACCTGGTGAGGCTTATACGAATTGATGCTAAATGAGAGGAGCAGAACCAGGAAAAATTTGTACACAGTCACAGATACATCATATTTGTGATGACCAGCTTTGAATAACTGGACTCCTCTCAGAAATGCACAATTAAAAGACAACTCTACAAGTATCAGGACGGAAGGAGATTTCTACATTCAGAGAGTCAGAAGGACCAGAGGTTAAAGGGAGACTGAAGCAATGCATGCTATCACTCTTTTCAATATTTGGTTTTTGTTTCTCTTTTCTCATTATTCACTTCATTGGCTATAACACCTATTCAACCAGACTATTGTACAATGTGATTGAGTTTGCAGATCCTATACATGATTGTATGCCACCATGGCGGTGTGGGGGAGGGTAGGAAGGGGAGAAAAGTCTGAAACTCAAGTGACTATGGAACTGAATATTGTAAACTAAATATAAACAAACAAGTCAATAAAAATTAAAAAAAATTAAAGTGTATTTCTTATGAACAAAATATGGTCTAGTTCTGGTTCTTGATCAATTTTTCAATCTATTTCTGCTTTATGGGTGAGTTCATCCCGTTATCATTTAAAGTTGTAATTTCTAATTTTCATTGACTTGTTTATTTACTTTTAGTTTTCAAGATTCAGTTCCACAATCCCTTGAGTTTCAAATTTTCTCCCCTCCCTTCCTGCTACCCCCCCATGGCGGCATGCAATCAAGTATAGGATCTGCAAATACTTTCACATTGTACAATAGTCTGGTTGTATAGAAGGGTTGTAACCAATGGGTTGAACAATGGGAAAAAAGAAAGAAGACCAAACATGAAAAAGAATGATAGCATGTAGATTGCTTCAGTCTCCATTTAAACTCTGGTCTTTCTAGATCTTTCTCTGAATGTAGGTATCTCCTTTCATCCTTCCATCCATAGAGTTCTCTTACCTGTGTGTTGCTGAGAAGAGTCCAGTTTATCACAGTTGGTCGTCACACATATGATATGTCTGTGATTGTGTACAAATTTTTCCTGGTTCTGCTCTTCTCACAAAGTTATGATTTCAAGTTGTATATTTCTCTCTCTCTCTCTCTTTCTCTCTCTCTCTCTTTGTCTCTGTCTTTCTCTATTTCTCTCTGTCTCTCTCTTTCTCTGTCTCTCTGTTTCTCTCTCTCTCTCTCTTCAATATCCCTCTCTAGAAATTCAATTTAATCTTGACTACTGCCTCCTTAATGATACACCCTCCTAAAAGTTCTTACTTTATCCTATCCTTCTGCCCTTCTATTTCTTAATCTGTACATGCTTCTAATAATCACTCCCTTATATGATCCCCTTACCCTTCTATTTCTCTATTAATTAGGAAGACTTATATTCCACCAGGTGTATAGTTATTTTATCTTTCACCTAGTTTCAATGAGAATGTGTCCCACGCTACCTGCTTTCCTCCCTATCCTCATCTCCACTATAACAATCCTTCCTTTCTCCATTGTATGAGAATAGAGAAACTACATTGCTCCATTATACTTCTCCCCATCTGATTTTATTTTTTTTAGAATCATTCCATCATAATCAAATCAACCCCTAGCCTTCTTTCTATATATACTCATTGTAACTACTCTAGTAATGATAACATTTTTAAGAGTTCCAAATATAATTTTCCTATATAAGAAGTAAACAGTTTAAACTTATTAAATCTCTTATTATAAGTTATTCATGTTTACCTTCACATGTTTCTCCTTTTTTTTGGTAAATCATATTTTTTGTACAGTTCTGGTCTTTTTCTCAAGAATACCAGAATGTACTTTAGTTCATTAAATATCCATTTTTTTCCCTTGCAGAATTATGCTCAGCTTTGCAGCATAGGTTATTCTTTGTTGTAAACTCAGCTCCTTTCTTGTTTGGTATGTTATGTTCCATGCCCCTTGATGTTTTGTTGTAGAAGCAGCTAAATCTTGTGTTATCCTGTCTGTAGCTCCATGGTATTGAAATTGTTTCTTTCTAGTTGCTTGCAATATTTTCTCCTTGAGCTGGGAGCCTTGAAACTTAGCTATAATGTTCCTGTGAGTTTTAATTTTGGAATCTCTTTTAGGTAGTGATGAATGGAACCCTGTCTGGTCAGTGCCCCTAGGCCACATGTCCAGCACTGATGAGGGGCCTTCCAGTCTCCTAATTAGCCACCCAAACCCCACACTGAATTTTTGAGAGCCAATTAGATCCTCCCTTATTCTGCCATCATTCCATAATTCCAAACAAAAGAATACGTTCTAATGGGAAAAGAACAAACATGAAATGAAGCTGAAAAGGGAGGGAAGGAAAAATACTCTAATTGGGGGGAATCAGCAGAGAAAATCTAGAGACTCAGGAATCCTGCACATGATTGCTCTGCTAGCCCAACTCATCACTTTTTTCAGTCTCTGCCTGTCTGTGGGTTCATTGCTTACTATGTACCCTTGTCTTTCCTATTCTCCCCCAAGCCCTCATGTGATCCCCATCCATCCCCACTAAATATCATCATATAACTCTTCTGCCCTTTGGGCTAAATTTCTTGAAAAAGACAACTGCATTAGGTGTCTCTACTTTCTCCCCTCTCACTCTCTTCTTAGCCCTTCACAATCTACTTCTTTTAAAATTTATTTATTATTAGTTTATAACATTCAGTTCCACAAGTTTTTGAGTTCCAAATTTTCTCCCCATCCCCTACACCCCATGGTAGCATGAAATCTGATATAGATTCTACATATACCTTCACATTAAACATTAGTCAAGTTGTAAATAAGTATTACAACCAATGGAACAAATAACAAGGAAGAAGAAACAAAACAAAATGAAAGAGAGAGAGAGCTAGTAGTTTGCTTCAGTCTCCATTTGGACTCTAATTCTTTGTCTGGATGTGGTTATAACCTTTTCCATCATGAGTCCTTTGGATTTGTCTTATAACCTTGCATTGCTGACATGAGCCCAATCTATCAGAGTCAGTCATCACAGGTATAATGTATCTGTAATTGTGTATAATGTTCTCCTATTTCAGCTCCCCTCATTCAGCATCAGATTATATAAGTCTCCCCAGGTTATTATGAAGTCTGTATGCTCCTTGTTTCTTATAGCAAAATATTATTCCATTGCATTCATATACCACAACTTGTTTAGTCATTCCCCAATTGATAGGCATCCCCTTGATTTCCAAATCTTTGCCACCACAAAAAGAACTGTTACAAATATTTTTGTATATACAGGTCCTTTTCCCACTTGTACAACCTCTTTGGGATAAAGCCCTACAAGTGATATTGCTGGGTCAAAGGGTATGCACATTTTTATAGCCCTTTGGCCATAGTTCCAAATTGTTTTCCTGAATGTTTGGATCAGTTTATAACTCAACCAACAATGCATTAGTGTTCCAATTTTCCCACATCTTCTCTAGCATTTATAATTTTCCTGTTTTGTCATCTTGGCCAATCTGACCTGCAATATGTGGTACCTAAGAGTTGTTTTGATTTGCATTTTTCTGATCAATAGTAATTTAGAGCATTTTTTCATATGTTCATATATATATATATATATATGAGCATATGAAAAAATGCTCTAATTACTATATATATATATATATAAGTTTTAATGTCTTCCTTTGAAAACTACCTGTTCATAACCTTTGACCATTTATCAATTGGAGAATTATTTGTATTCTTATAAATTTGACTCATTTCTCTGTGTGTTTTAGAAATGAGGCCTTTATCAGAGACACTGGTTGTAAAAATTCTTTGCCAATTTTCTGGTTCCCTCCTAATCTTGGTTACATTGATCATATTTGTACAAAAACTTTTCAATTTAATGTAATCAAAATCATCCATTTTGTATTTTGTCATGCTCTCTAACTCTTGTTTGGTCATAAATTCTTCTCTTCTCCATAAATCTGACAGACAAACCATTCCTTGCTCTCCCAGTTTGCTTACAGTACCAGCCTTTATATCTAAATCATGAACCCATTTCTACTTTATTTTGGTATGTGGTATAAGAAGTTGGTCTATGCCCAGATTCTACCATACTATTTGCCAGTTTTCCCAGCAGTTTTTGTCAAATAGTGAGTTTTTATCCCAGACTCTGGATTTTGGGATTTATCAAATTGTAGATTATAATAGTCATTGACTACTGTTTCTTGAGTACCTATTCTTTTCCACTGATTTACCACTCTGTTCCTCACCCTGTAACAAGTAGTTTTGATGACTGCTACTTTATACGACAGTTTAAAATCTGGTATGGCTAGGTCACGTTCCCTGGCATTTCTTTGCACTAATTCCCTTGATGTTCTAGACCAGCAGCTCTCAACCTGTGGGTCATGACCCCTTTGGGGTTGAATGACCCTTTCACAGGGGTCACAGGGGTCACCTAAGACCATGGGAAAATACATATTTCCAAAGGTCTTAGGAACCTCCTCTATCTGCCTCCAGGTGGGTCTGTCAACATGCAGACACACTCACATGTGACTATTAAAGGGTCCCTGCATTAGGAAAGTTGAGAACCACTGTTCTAGACCTTTTGTTCTTCCAGATAAATTTTGTTGCTATTCTTTCTAGCTATATAAAATAATTTTTGGTAGTTTGATTGGTATGGCAATAAATAGGTAAATTAATTTAGATAAAATTTTCATTTTTATTATATTAGCTCAGCCTAACCATGAGCAACTGATATTTTGCCAATTTTTTATAAATCTGACTTTATTTCTGTGAAAAGTGTTCTATAATTGTGTTCATATTTTGTTTTATTTTGGCAGGTAGACTCCCAGATATTTTATAATGTCTATAGTAACCTTAAATAGAATTTCTCTTTCTATTTCTTGTTCTTGGGGCTTGTTAGAAATAAAGAGTAATGCCGAGGATTTCTGTGGGTTTATTTTATATCCTGTAACTTTGCTAAATTTATTGTCTCAAGTAGTGTTTTATTTAATTCTCTATGATTTTGTAAGTATATCACCATATCATCTGCAAAGAGTGAGAGCTTAGCCTCTTCCTTGGCTATTCTAATTCCTTCAATTTCTTTTTCTTGTCTTATTGTTACAGCTAACATTTCTAGTACCAAACTGAATAACAGGGATGATAATAGAAATCCTTGTTTCACTCCCCATCTTTTTAGAAATACATTTAGCTTATCCCTATTACACCTAATACTTCCTGATGGTTTTAGGCAGCTGCTATTTACTATTTTGAGGAAGATTCCATTTAGTCCTAAGGCCCCTAGTGTTCTTAATAAGAATGGGTATTGTATTTTGTTAATAGCTTTTTCTGGGGCGGCTAGGTGGCACAGTGAATAGAGCACCAGCCCTGGAGTCAGGAGTACCTGAGCTCAAATCTGGCCTCAGACACTTAACACAAAAAACTAGCCATGTGACCTTGGACAAGTCACTTAACCCCAACTGCCCTCCAAAAAAAAAAAGCTTTTTCTGCATGTATTGAGATAATCATTTGATTTCTACTAGTTTTGTTGTTGATATAATCAATTATACTGATAATTTTCCTTTTGTTAAATCAGCCTCTCATTTCTGGAATAAATCTCACCTGATCAAAGTGTATTATTTTTGTGAAAAGTTGCTGTAATCTTTTTGCTAACATTTTATTTAAAATTTTTGCATGTATATTAATTAGGGAAATTGCTCTATAGCTTTCTTTCTCCATTTTGTCTCTTCCTGCTTTAGGTATCAGTAACATATTTGTATCACAAAAAGAATTTTGTAGGACTCTTTCAGTTTTCCCAAATAGTCTATAAAGTATTGGATTTAATTGTTCTTTAAAAGTTTTATAGAATTCGCTTATAAATCCATCTGGTCCTGGAGTTTTTCCCTAGGGTATAATTAATGGTTTGTTCAATATATTTTTCTGAGATGGGGCTAAGTATTTTACTTCTTCTTTTGTTAATCTGGGAAATTTATATTTTTTGTAAATATTCATCCATTTCACTAAGTTTATCAAATTTATGAGCATGCAATTGGACAAAATGATTCCTAATCATTGTTTTAATTTCCTCTTCATTAAAGGTGAGTTCACCCTTTTTATTTTTATACTAGTAATTTGGTTTTCTTCTTTCTTTTAATCAAATTGACTAAACAGTTTATCAATTTTATTGTTTTTTCCCTATAAAACCAGCTTTTAGCTTTATTTGAATAGTTTTCTTAATTTCAGTTTTAATAATATCTCCTTTGATTTTCAGTATTTCTAATTTAGTGTTTAATTGGTAATTTTCAATTTGTTCTTTTTCTAGTTTTTCAGTTGCATGCCCAATTCATTTATATTCTTTTTGTCTATTCTATTCGTGTATGCATTCAGAGATATAAAACTTCCTCTAAGAACCACTTTCAGTGCATCTCATAAGTCTTAGTATGTTGTCTCATTATTTTCATACACTTGGATGAAGTTACTGATTGTTTCTATCATGTGTTATTTGACCTACTCATTCTTTAGGATAAGATCATTTCGTTTCCAATTAATTTTCAGTCTATCTTTCTGTGGTCCTTTATTACATATAATTTTTATTGCATCATGATCTGGAAAAGATGCATTTAATATTTCTGCCTTTCCTTATTGGATTGTGAGGTTTTTATGCCATAGTACATGGCAAATTTTTGGATATATGTGATGTACCACTGAGATGTTATATTCTTTTTTATCCCTATTCAATTTTCTCCAAAGGTCTTTCATATCTACCTTTTCTAAAATTCTGTTCACCTCTTTAACTTGTTTCTTGTTTATTTTGAGGTTAGATTTACAAAGTTCAGAGAGGGAGAGGTTGAGGCCCCCCACTAGTACGTTTTTCTATCTATTTCTTTCTCTAGTTCCCTAACTTCTCCTCTAAGAATTTGGCTACTATACCACTTGGTGCATACATGTTTAGTAATGATATTAATTCATTGTCAATAGTATCTTTTTTCAGGATACAGTTTCCTTCCTTCTTTTAATTCGATCTATTTTTGCTTTTGCTTTGTCTGAGATTAGGATTGCTACCTCTGCTTTTTTTTTTTACTTTAACTGAAGTATAATATATTCTACTCCAGCCTTTCACCTTTGCACTATGTGTATCCCCTTCTTTCAAATGTGTTTCTTGTAAACAACATTTGGAGGATTATGGCTTTTAATCCATTTTGCTATCTGCCTCCATTTTATAGGAAAGCTTGTCCCATTCACATTTACAACTATGATTACTATCTTTGTCTTTTTCTCTATCCTATTTACTCCCCTGTTTATGATTTTATTTCTCCCTTTTCTCTTCTTCTCCTTAAAAGAGTTTTGCTTTAGATCACCACCTCCTTCAATATCCCCTCCCTATTAGTCTCCCTTCCTTTACTACTTTACCTACACCTTTCCCTTACTACTTCTTCCCTTCCTTCTAACTGCCACTCCCTTCCCCCACACCAGCCTTTTCTTTTCCCTTACCCTTCTTACTGCCTGTAGGGCATGTTAGAATTCTATACTTAATAAAGTATGTTATTCCCTCCTTGAACCAAATCTGATATGTGTAAATCTTTTTTAAATTGATTTGATTATTTACTTTTAGTTTACAAGATTCAGTTCCAGAGTCCCTTGAGCTTCAAATTTTCTCCCCTCTTTCCCTGTCCTCCCCGCCCTTCCACCCCCCAGGCAGCATACAGTCAAGTGTAAGATCTGCAAATACTTTCACATTGGACATTAGTCTGGTTGTATAGAAGGGTTGTAACCAATGGAGTGGACAATGAGAAAAAGGAAACAAAAACAAATATGGAAAAGAACATGTAGATTGCTTCAGTCCCCATTTAAACTCTGTTCTTTCTAGATCTTTCTCTAAATGTAGATATCACCTTCCATCCTGAGACTTGTAGAATTGTCTTATAGCTATGCATTGCGGAGAAGAGTCAAGTTTATCAAGGTTGGTCATCACACATATGATGTGTCTGTGATTGTGTACAAGTTTTTCCTGGTTCAGCTCTTCTCACTTAGCATCAGTTTGTATAAGCCTCTCCTTGGAAATATGAAGTCCATCTCCTCCCCATTTCTTTTAGCACAATAGTATTCCATTACATTCATATACCACAGATGTTTAGCCATTCCCCAATTGATGGGCATCTGTAATAGCAATCAAGTTTAGCAGATACTTAGCACTTAGTAGTTTAGGGCTAAGTATGTAAGGTATGAACCCTGTCCACTGTTGAGAAGGTATGAACTCCCCTGTTGAGGCAGAAGGCTATTGGCTGAGACAGGAGGCCAGTGCTTTATATAAAGAAGAATTCTAGAGATAGCGAGACAAAATTGGAATGTGCTCCTAGTGAAGGAAGATTCATGGAGACTGAAGCCAGAAGAGAGAGAGAGAGAGAGAGAGACAGAGACAGAGAGAGAGAGAGACAGAGAGACAGAGAGAGACAGAGAGAGAGACAGAGAGACAGAGAGAGACAGAGAGACAGAGAGAGACAGAGACAGGGAGACACAGAGAGAGAGGGGGGAGCGATAGGGGGGGAGGGAGAGAGTTTCTCTCCCAGTATCTGGAAGGTGACTGAGAACTGAATTGGAATTTTCCTGAGACCAGAATCTGGTGAAGGCCAAACAGAAGGCCAATATTCCTTCTGGGTCCTAAAGCCAGCTGAACTGCTGGAAGACTGAAGAAGCATTAACAGGATAAGACTTTGTTTATTCATGGCCTGGCTGATCCTTGAGTTCCAGGGAAGAGATGTGATGGAGGGTCTGAGATGTGCTGAACCCTGTGAACTTCAGTGTGTGCCGGGGATTGCCCTGAGGACTGGACAAGGAGCTGGGAGCTGTCTACTTCTGAGGACTGGACAAGAACCTGGCTGCTGTATACTTCTGAATCCAGGTGACTGGCTGATTCAGGAGAGCGCTGAGGTTATGGAAGGGGACCCAGGAAATCAGAGAGATCACCCAGAATCAAGATGAAGAAAAGGCCTCCCCTTGGATGAAACTGAGGTTTGCTAGAAACCAAGGGATGAAGAATTTGTGTGGTTTTCTAATGACTATATTAGTGACTAATGATATTTAGCAATTGGGAATCTAGCTTAGTGACTGACTGCTAGAAGAGTGACTGATTAAGTTAATGGTTGCCCCATGAGTGGAAGATTGATATATTGTGAATTGATTGATTGAATGATTAAGTGATAAGCGTTTCCCCCTTAGGGAAACCAGGTGATTCTGCTTTTGTTCCTTGTTCTAAGTATTGTGACCACTGTACTGAAAACTGTGTGGCCATTCTAATGTTAAGCTGTTATGAACACTATATTGTGACTTTCTGTGATAAGATATAATACTGAGAATATTATATTGTGAATATTGTACTGAATCTTGATTTGTAATGGAATAAACAGAGGGTTCACTATTACTGTGTAATCTGAATCTTAAAAGCTGTTCACAGTAGCATTCTTTTGGGAATCTGCTGGTGCTTGGCTTTATTGCATCCCCTTAGTTTCCAGTTTTTTGCCACAACAAAGAGAGCTGCAATAAATATTTTTGTACATATGGGTCTTCTTTCCACTTCTAACCATCTCTTTGTGATACAACCCAGAAGTGGTATTACTGGGTCAATGGGTATGCAGTTATTTATAACCCTTTGGGCATAGTTCCAGATTGCTCTCCAGAATGGTTGTATCAGTTCACAGCTCCACCAACAATGTATTAGTGTTCCAGTTTTTCTGCATCCTCTCCAGCATTTGTCATTTTTCTGTTTTGTCATCTTAGCAATCTGGCTGGTGAGATGTGGTGCCTCAAAGATGTTTTGATTTGCATTGTATTTTGTCAAAAGCTTTTTCTACATCTATTGAGATAATCATATGGTTTCTGCTAGTTTTATTGATGATGTGATCAATTTTACTGATAGTTTCCTGATATTGAACAATCCTTGCATTCTTGGAATAAATCCTACCTAATCAAAGTGTATTATTCTTATGATAAGTTGCTGTAGTCTTTTTGCTAATATTTTATTTAAATTTTTTGCATCTATATTCATAAGAGAAATTGGTCCGTAATTTTCTTTCTCTGTTTTGTCTCTTCCCTCTTTAAGTATCAGTACCATATTTGTCTCACAAAAAGAATTTTGTAGTACTCCTCCAATTTTCCCAAATAGTTTGTAAAGTATTGGAGTCAAACTTAAATGTTTGGTATAATTCACTAGTAAGGTGAATTCACTGGCCCTGAAGATTTTTTCCTAGGGAGTTCATTGATGGCTTGTTCAATTACTTTTTCTGAGATGGGATTATTTAAATAGTTTAGTTCCTCTTCAGTTAGTCTAGGCAATTTGTACTTTTGTACATTTCACGAAGACTGACAAATTTATGTGCATACAATTGATCAAAATAATTCCTAATTATTGTTTTAATTTCCTCTTCATTGGAGATAGATTCACCCTTTTCATTTTTGATATGTTAATTTGGTTTTGTTCTTTTTTTCTCATATTTGCTAAAGGTATGTCAATTTTGTTGTCATTTTCACAATACCAACATTTAGTTGTATTTTTTAATTGAATAGTTTTCTTGAATTTAATTTTATTAATCTCTCCTTTGGTTCTCATTATTTCTAATTTAGTATTTAATTGGGGATTTTCAGTTTGTTCTTTTTCTAGCTTTTTCAATTGCATCCCCAATTCATTGATCTCCATTTTCTCTAATTCATTCATGTATACATTCAGGGATATAAAACTTCCCCTAAGAACTGCTTTTGCTGCATCCCACAAGTTTTGATATGTTGTCTCATTATTGTCATTCTCTTGAATGAAGTTGCTGTTTGTTTCCATAATTTCTTGTTTGACCCACTGATTCTTTTTTGTGTTAAGTGTCTGAGGCCGGATTTGAACTCAGGTCCTCCTGACTTCAGGGCCTGTGCTCTATTCACTGCACCACCTAGTCGCCCCTGACCCACTCATTCTTTAAGATTAAGTTAGTTTCCATCTAGTTTTTCATCTGTCCTTCCATGGCCTTTTATTACATGTAATTTTTGTTGCATCATGATCTGAGAAGGATGCATTTAATATTTCCACCTTTCTGCACTGAATTGTGAAGTTTTTATGCCCTACTACATGGTCAATTTTTGTGTATGTGCCATATACCTCTGAGAAGAAGATATATTCCTTATTATCCCCATTCAGTTTTCTCCAGAAGTCTATCATATCTATCTTCTCTAAGATTCTATTTACCTCTTTAACTTCTTTCTTGTTTATTTTGAGGTTAGATTTATCCATCTCAGAGAGGAAGAGATTGAAGTCCCCTGCTAGTATAGTTTTGCTATCTATTTCTTCCTCTAGCATCCTTAATTTCTCCTTTAAGAATGCAGATGCTGTACCACTTGGTGCATAAATTTTTAGTAATGATATTGCCTCATTTTTGATGGTGCCTTTTAGCAGGATATAGTCTCCTCCCTTATCTCTTTTAATTAGATCTATTTGCTTTTGCTTTATCTGAGATAAGGATTGCTACCCCTGCTTTTTTTTTTACTTTAGCTGAGGTATGATATATTTTACTCCAGCCTTTTACCTTTACCCTGTGTGTATCTTCTGTTTCTTATAAACAGCATTATGTTGTAGGATTATGGTTTTTAATCCATTCTGTTATCCACCTCCATGTTATGGGAGAGTTCATCCCATTCACATATTCACAACTATGATTACTATCTGTTTCTTTCCCTCCATCTTATTGCTTCCCCTGCTTGTGCTTTTGTTTTTCCCCTTCTCCCTTACCCTTCTTAAGAGTTTTCCTTTTGACCACCACTTCCCTCAGTATTCCCTTCTCATCCACCCCTCCCTTTTCCTAGGCTACTCCCTTACTACTTCTTCCCTCCCTTCTAACCACCCCCTCTTTCTTGACTCTTCCCCCTCCTACTGCCTGTAGGATATGATTGATTTTTATATTCAATGTTGTATGTTATTTCTTCCTCAAACCAAGATTGATGTGAATAGATCTCATTCAGTGCTCCTCTCCCTCCCCTCTTTCCCTCTATTATGATGTTTTATGTCTCTTATTGATAGAGTCTTATGTTTAACTGGTTGTGTTATTCTATCCTTGCACCAGAACCAGTGATGGAAAAGCTCATATAATGGTCACCTCCCTCCCTTCTTTCCCTCTACTATATTGTTTTTGTGCTTCTTTGTGTAGCATAATTTACCCTTTTCTGCTTCATTCTTTCCTCTTCTTCCATTGTAGTCCCTTAATAAAGATTTTTATCATCATTTTGTAAAGTTTATACACACTCCATCCATTTGTCTATATCCCTTTTAGATATTGTCGTAGGTATAGAGTTCAAGATATTAACAGTTATCAGCTTCCTATAGAGTCATGTAAACAGTTTGCTCTTGTTAAATAACAAGTCATGTGTGTGTGGGGGGGGAGGTTCCTTATTTACCTTTCTTTGTCTCTCCTGGGTCTTATAATTGGAGGTTGAATTTTCCATTGAGCTCTGGCTTTTTCATCAAGAAGTCCTGGGATTCTGTTATGTCACTGAATGTCCATCTCCTTGACTGGTAGATTATGCTCAGTTTCACTGAAGAGGCGATCCTTGGTTGTATCTCAAGCTCTTTTGCCTAGTGAAAAATCATATTCCAATTTCTCCAGTCTTTTAGTGTTGAAGCTGCCATTTCCTGTGTGATCCTCACTGTGGTTCTGCAATATCTGAATTGATTCTTTCTGGCCTCTTGTAGTATTTTCTCCTTTACCTGATAGTTCTGGAGTTTGGCCACTACATTTTCTGGACTTTTCAATTTGAAATCTCTTTCAGGAGGTGTCTGGTGGATTCTCCCAATTTCTATTGTACCCTCTGGTTCTAGGATCTCAAGGCAGTTTTCCTTGATGAGCTCTTAAAAGATATTGTCCAGACTCATTTTTTCATCATAATTTTCTGATAGACCAATGATTCTCAGATTGTCCCTCTTGGATCTGTTTTCCAGGTCAGTTATTTTTCCATTGAGATATTTTACCTCATTTTCTAATTTTTCAGTCTTGATGTTTTGTTTGACTGATTCCTGCTTCCTCATAGAGTCATTGGCTTCAATTTGGTTGATTCTAGTTTTTAGTGAATTATTCTCCTCAGTTAGTTTTTGAAGCTCCTTTTCCATATGCTCAGATTTCATTTTTAGTTGACACATTTTACTTTTTAAGGAGATGTTCTCTTCATTGTAATGTTTTCCTAATTTTGTAATTTTGTTTTTATAAGAGGTGTTGATTTTATCTTCTACTTCTCTAAGCTGGATTTCAAAGTTCTTTTTGAGCTCTTTTAGGAATGCTTTCTTTGCCTGAGACCAGTCCCTGTTAAGGCTTCAGCTGGGGGTGTGGAGTCAATACTCTCTCCTTCTGAATTTGATTCCTCCCTCTCACCATAATAGGATTCCAGAGTCTTTTTCTTCGTCTTTGTAGCCTGCTGTCTTCCCATTTTGAGGCAGGCCTTTAGCCACACCCTTCCTCCAAGGTTCCTAAACCTTTAGTGCTTAACATTTTCCTCTGGGCCAATAATTACTGTATTTGAGGGCTGGAGGGGGGGATTGGAGCAGCCAAGGTTCAATCTGTCATCTTGGTCCCTGGAAGTTCAGGTAGGGTTTTTTTTTTAAATTTCCAGGCTGTGGATGGGTAGTTCTGGGCTGCCCCTGCTGTGGGCCCTGCTTTTGTCTCTTACCCAGCTCTGTCCCATCCATGCCTGTGGTGATAGGCCTGGGAGTGGCCCTTGTTGGTGGATCAGCAGGCCATCTGGTATGCAATGCGGCTGTCCAGCAGACTCTCAGCCATGCCACTGCTGCATGTCTCCAGGATGTGTCTCAAGAGCAAATCTTAAACAATGCTCCTCTCCCTCCCTTCTTTCCCTCTGCTGTAATATGTTTTTGTGCCTCTTTACGTGATGCAATTTACCCTTTTCTGCCTCTTTCTTTCTTCTTTTTCCATTGCAATTCCTTTGCAACCTTTAATTAGGTTTTACAATCCAGTTTTTACCTCATAATTCCACTGGAACTGACCTTTCCAGAGTTTCTAATGATCTCTAAATTGTCAAATCCAGTAGTCTTTTTCACTCTTCATTCTCTCTGCAGCCTTTGACACTTTTGCTCATCCTCTTTTCCTTAATATTCTCTTTTCTCTAGGTTTTCTTAACACTCTCTCCTGGCTCTTCGCCCGAGTGATTGCTCTCAGTTGCCTTTGCTAGATCCTAATCTAGATCACACTCTTTAACCATAGGTGTCCCTCAGGGTTCTGTCCTGGGCCTTTTTCTCTCTCTTTACCATTACTCTATATTATACTGCTCATTTGGTGATATCATCAGCTTCTATACATATAATTAGCATCTCTTTTCTGATTATTCTCAGATCTACCTATGCTACTCTAACTCTCAGATAAACTTTAATTTCACACCTTCAACTGACACATACATTTTGAACTGTATGTCCAGTAGATGTCTCAAATGCTACGCATCTAAAAACAAACTCATTATCTTTCCCCCTAAATCCTCTACCACTCCTACCTTCTCTATATGACCTATTACTATGGAGTATAAATCTATCCTCCCAGTTCCTCAGGCTCACTATGTAGGTGTCATTTTTTACTCTTCACTATCTCTCACACCTTTCCATATTCCATCTTTTGTAGAGGGCTGTCAATTTCATCTATACCACATCTCTCACAAATCCACTCCTTTCATGCTGCCATGTATTCTGGTACAAGCACTTATCATCTCACCCTGGACCATTGTAGGTCTGCCTGCTTCAAGTCTTTCCCCTCTCCAATCCATCCTCCATTCAGCCAGTAAAGTGACTTTCCTAAAGCATGAGTCCAACCATGTCACCACCTCTACTCAATGAACTCCAAGTAGCCCTTATCACCTTCCAGAGCAAATACAAAATTCTCTTGTCTTCAAAGTTCTTTAAACCTAAGCCTTTTCTACCTTTCCAATCTTCTTAGATCTTAGTCTTTCACCATTATTTTCCTATCCAGTGACACTGGCCTCCCTGCTGTTCCACAAACAAGACACTGAATCTCTTGACTGAGCATTTTCTCCAGCTTTTTTTTTTCCAGGTCTGGAATGTTTTCCCTCCTCATCTCCACTGAATATCTTTCTTCTATGACTTCTTTTAGGCCAAATTAAAATCCCATCTTCTAAAGGAAATCTATCCCAATCTCTCTTAATAATAATGTCTCCCCTCTGTTATTCCCTTTGTTTGTTGCCTTGTCCACTAGATTTTAAGTACTTTGAGGGCAAGGACTATTTTTTGGCTCTTTTTTGTATCCTCAGTGCTTAGCACAGTGCCTGACATAGTGCTTAACAAATGTATATTGATTGACTGATTAGAAACCAGAAAGGAATGGACCTACAGCTGGTCTGGGCACTTTCTTTAAAATGGAGCTTCTGAAAGTAACTGATAAATCAAAGAAATGGGTCTTGTAGGGCAGAGTAAACTTCCAAGGTGAGGAAGCTACTCTTACATGATGGAGAAAGTCCTGGAAAGGAAGAGAACAGCTGGACAAATATCTAAGGAGTTAGTTATTGTACAAAGGTGTTACAAAAGCACATTGCCTGGTATTTAGTATATGCTTAAAACATTGATTTATTTGTTCTTGTAACTTGGAACCTTCAGGTTGCCTTTCTATTTCTTACTGCTCTCACTATAACAATGTGCACAAAACAATGAGAAGTTTTAATCAACAAGCATTTATTAGACATTTACTACTAGGCCATCTATTCATCTAAGTTTTTGCCTAAAAAAGATTATTTTAAAGTGACTCCACCTGAAGGAGATTGAATTGTAATGGGAGAAGATAAAGTTTTTGTTCATTTCAAGAAACAGCATAACATTCAGGGTCTATAGCCAGTAGAAGTTAAAAGGCTGTCTTCCATTACTGGCTAACATCTTACATTGCCTATTTTGAGTAAGTATTTTAAGATCATTAAGCTATAAGAGGACTTAGATATCAACTAACCTAACCCCTCATTTCACTTTTTAGCTTCTCTTTCACCAGAGACATTAGTGGCTAGTCTAAAGTCATAAGGTAATCACTAAATATTAAACCATATAGAAATCCATAAGGCAATCACAGAATATACTCCAAACAGGAAGCAGTTTCTCTTTTTAAGAAGCAAGAAAACAAAAGAACAAAAAACAGGAATCCCATATTTTCTGGGTTCTACTTCAGGAGGATTTTGGAATGACATAGTAAGGTGAGTGGAATTAGCCCCGGGGTTCTGACACCATTCTTTATTGCAAAACCAGTTAACTCCACTTTTTATAAAATAGGGTCCTAGAAAAAAGGGCATCCCACATCTATATTATGCTGTTTTGAGAGCCATCAACACTGCCTCCCTTGGTATATCTCCCTGTGTATTTCAAAAGATTGAGATTTATTTGTATTAACAAGCTCCTATCTTTCTGTCTCTATTTACAAAATCCTGGTGCTTATTTCAATCTTCTAATCAAGTAGATGAACTTAGAATACTCAAAAGGAAAAAAAAATTATCTCTTCACATCCCCTCTTTTTAACTTTCAAAAAGTCAGACCTTAAGGAAAAGCAGCCTGTTCAAAATTTTCCCATCAAGCAAAATATGTTTTCTTTCTTTTACATGCTCTCTACTAAAAACAACATGCAGAATAATGAAGTCAATGTTGAACATAAAATTTAATATTCCCCAAATGATTTCCTATCTGCTTGCCACTTAATGAGCTAAGAACACATCAATGATTTAAATATATCATGTCACAGGCACATTTTTCAGTTTCTCAGATCACAATCCAAGGCATTCCAGAATTCAGATGTGTGTGTGTATGTGTGTGTGTGTGTGTGTGTGTGTGTGTGTGTGTGTGTGTGTAATGTATAATATAAATTCAATGAAAGCCTCAAGCCTTTCTGGTTTCTGCCCCATGTCAAAGAAATTACATAGATAGGATCATTTACTTAAAGCTTAATTGGACACTTAATTGGTTTCTTACCAGTTAAATTAAGTCTTTGATGTAAGGATTCTCACTTGGAGGATCAGAGTTAATGCTTCCTTTAGCCCTTGTATGGCATAATGATTATCAAACTGTGTCTTAATAGATGCACAGGTAGGAAGATTATCAGATCTAGAATTGGAAGGGAATTCAGAGACCATCTAGTCCTCTCTTCTCCTTTTGCACATAAGAAAACTAAAGCTCAAAGCAACTATACAGAGACACATAAGCAGAATAGCAGATTTGTATCTGCTCTGTTGATTGCATCCAATTTGTCAAATACATCTTGTATAAATATAGAATTTTTTTTAACATATTGGACTTCCCTTCCTTTGTTAGACTGTCACCTCCATGACAGCAGAAACTGTTTTTATTTTTTGCTTTCTTTGTATCCCCAAGACACAGCACAATACTTGGTACATAGTAGGCTCTTTATAAATGCTTGCTAAATGGATTAGCACATGCCAAAGATCTTTATTCCTATTTAAGAGCTATGGTTTCTTCCAACTGCAGGCAGTATCCAAGTAAATAAATGGGTTTCAGTAACATTTTTTTTTGTATCAGGTGATACATTCTCAACAGTTATGCCAATGGAGACAGATCCTACCAAGTTGGAAAGGATTCATTTTAGGATTATGATAGCAATCTGTTGTCCAAAGAACAGCCCTGAGAGCCCAGAGAGGTTCAACATCAGAATAATAGCCACCAAGTGATAAATTTTGACCACGGCAATTCACAAAAGCTATTCATCAAGGCATAGAACAGATATTATCTGTAGAAGTGAAAGAGATTAGGAGTAACAATGAAGAAATACGAGGAGGGGGATGGGAGAGCTCTAGATATACAATTTTTTGTTGTAGGAAATACCCTTTACTTCTACTGATGCAGAAAACATATTCTTCCATGATTTATAATCTGACAGTAGTGGAGGAGGGGAGCACTGGGAGGTAAATTGAGTTTGTTATGATTATATAACCATGATGTGGCTAATATATGACTTGAACCCAGAACTTTCTCATTCCAAGGTCAACCCCCTACCTTCTATCTTTGTGGTATTTTCTGAATCTGTGTAGGTAGAAGGAGGATACATAATGATGAAAAAGAATATCCTTGATGCACTGAACTACAAGTATTTTTTTAATGCCTCTTTCTTTTAATATGTTTTGTAGCAGGCTTAGCTAGGGAAACATCTTCTGGTTTGATTGATTCTTTTTAGGTCACAGAATAAATATCCTAGAAATACAGTGTTAGAAGGTACTTCAAGGGCCATTTAGTCCAGTCATTATGCAAACCAAACAAAAAATATGTCCATAGCATCTTTATTATTGACTGTAATAGATTGGGTCTAACCCAAACAGTATGAAACAAAAGGTCACACATCATCACTTAGTGAATCATGACCCAAGCAGACAATCTAACTTAAAACTATTTCTCTTTAACAAAATTCCCTGCTGCTTTCCTCCCACTTCACACATCCAGCATCATTCTGAAAGACTTATATAACACAGGCAGAAGCCAGAGAAGGCACTAGAAAAAGGAAGGTTCCTGGTTCATTTAACAGTCAGACTAGGAATAGCACAACACTGAAGAACAAAGAGTCAAATATGTCTTACAAACTCATAGAGGTGGAGGGTTTGTTTTGTTTGTTTGTTTGATTGATTGATTTTTGCTGGGGGAGCTGAGAGAGAATGAGTCAAGAATTCACTAAAAAAAATGCCTGCATTTCTGAAACTCAACTATGAACTTCTCAGGCCTCCATTTGTTTCCCATTGACTCTGTTCTTTATTCTTCTTTCCACATTTCCACCATAATCTCAATTGTCACTCCTCTGTTCTCTTCTACCTCAATACCACACATGAGATGTCAGTCCTTCCTCTCACCAAAGTCGTTCCCTATTTATTCCATTAGATATTGGTACATCTACCAGGAGACCAGAGCCTTGCCAACACAAGTTTCTTACCACTATTCCCATTCCCATTTCTCCCCACCAGGTAAAGTGACACCATAAATGGGGACTTCCAGGAAACCAACCACCTTTCACTAGACCTGGAGGAATTAATTTTCTCACCTTTAGCTCACCTATCATAGGACTAAGCTATCAAAATTCATGGTTGAGTAAGTGTTTAAAAACTAGACCATGCTTCATATATGATCCCATTTGAAATCAGGATCTACCTAGAAAAGCATATTGCTAACCCCTAAGTATATCCCTTTCCCCCCTTTCGCCAATTTTAATCAAACCAAATGCTGTTCTTGGGTATGAAAATCAACTCACCTGTAACTTTACTCACAGTCCCTGAGATCTGCCAGACCAAAGGATCCTTCCTTGGTCCCTTCTTTTCTTTATGCATTGAATCCCCCAATAAAATGTTAATTTCTTGAGGGAATGAATTGTTCCATTTTATTATTTGTATTTTGATTCCTAGTTCAATGCCTGATATATATAGTAGGCATTTAATAAATGCTCATTCATTCATTCATAATTAATATAGTTATAGAATCATTTTTGTCATTCCTCCTCTCTGAACATTCCTGTAAGTCTGTTTTTGGTATTTTTATTATCTTCAAAATTTCATTCAAATTATTAGAGAAGAGATATCATAAGTAGCATAGATCACTTCATATTCATCTCAAGTGGGTGAGATTTATTTTTGCCACCATGTTTAAAGGGTAACAAAATGTAAAGTTTAAGCTATGTGGTAAAAATAGCAGTCAGATTTGGATTAGACTCAATAAAACCAAGGTAAATACAAATTTAGGCTCTTGTCACGTCATTAAACAAGTCCCTGTTGCTCCTAGGTACTGCAGCACATATGGACACAAAGATCACCCACAGTTTTGAGTCCCACCACCCCCTTAATAGATGACCATATGCACTGGCTCTCATCCCAAAGAAGAAGAGGGTTGAGCTGACATTTGGCTGACTGCTACCTGAAGATGCATTTGCTCACACAGTTAATCATTCGTATTTTCTTTTCTAACAGTTTTTACTGAAATTCTAGTATTTAACAACATTAAGAGGGGAAAACATACATCATTTTAGATTTTTTAAAACACACATGATTAAAATCCTTTCCCCAATACCTCCCAACTACCCCAAATTCTGTCCATTGTTTCCACATCACCATTGAACTTTTTAACCACCAGAATGCTTCATCTTTGTTAAGCTAATATTTTGTCATTACTAAGATTTTCTTTTATTCCTACCTTGAATTATTCTCCTTTCCAGTTAAGTTATAAAACCTCAGATCAATGTTTTTCTCATCTTTGAAGCAGTCTTATTAGGTTTTTTTTTTGCCTCTAGTATTTATATTTAAGCGAACTCAAATGAACCAAAGATATAATTCTTAGTCCTTTTAATCCTGACCTGAAACCAGTTTTGTGATGAATAAATGAAAAGTCATCATTTAGCATTTAGTGTATGTCAGGGCTAAGTGCCGAATTTATTTACATGAAGTAAGTGGACGAAGTTTAAAAAGTTATGGTTTTTGTTTGTTTTGGTAGAGCAGTGGCTATTTTTTTATAGGACATTTATGATTTTTTTTATTTTTTCTTAAAGAGAAAGTTTAAAAGACATTATCATGAAGAAAATATACTAATGAAGTTAGTGCTTTTTAAAGTAATATTTTAAATTTTATTCACTATTTAATGATACAAATAACATTAGTTAAAAGACAATTTAGGATTTCTTAGATCTGAATCCTTTGGTGCTAAGAGAATGAGATAGACTGAAATCTGAGTGGTCTACACCTCCCACTGATTCCATATCACCCCAGCTCCCCACTCCAATCTACTGAACCCCTTCCATCTTCATTCTGAAGAGTGGACAAAAGTTTATTGTTCAGAATAATTTACTGAGATCTCTGCTCCTCTTTTGGACTACAAGGTCCCAGTTGGAGAACATACCTAGCATCATAAAGGAGGATCTGGTCATAAGGACATTCTGAGTTGCTTCTATTATTGACATCTTCCATGGGAATAGCATTCATGAACCATTCCCCAGTGCTATAATTAACTATGACAACAGTGTAGAAACCATAATGATTTAAATAGGGTTTCTATGCAAATATTTTGATTTTTAAAATATTTGTCCTGTGAAATATTAAATATATATCCATATGCACGACAAAAATTATTATACATACAGCAGCTTGAGGAATTGAATAGGCTTGATTTACTCCCTTTTGCTCAAAAAGTTTCCCAACCTTTCTTTGTTCCAGGGACATTCGACAAGTCACAACCCTTGGGTCAAAATTTATTGGCACCATCAACATATTGCATGAGCTTCTTTTAGGAACTGTTGCTTTACAATAATTCTATCTTTGAATATTATGTATATCAACTGAATACTCTTTAAACATGCATTTTTAAATCCAGCTAATTCCACATTTCCTGACACTTGGCTTCAAACTCCATTCTCCAACTTTTGATTACTTCACTATAGTTTTAGTTTGGTAGTTATGTGAAACTGTCTCCTACTAAACATGCTAAATTAAACAAACAAATAAATAACTTTGTCTTTTTTATTATTGTTTATTATTAAACATATTCTAAGAAACATTCCCTATGGCATGAAACCTTAACTTGACCAAGAGTCTTACATATCAGGTGTAAAATAAGCCAAATTTCAAATCTGAACCAATCCAGTGGATGGGGAAAGAAAAATCTTATCACTCAGATGACAAATAAAGTTTTCTCTTT
The DNA here is from genome assembly GCA_028646575.1 of Pseudocheirus occidentalis. Taxonomy (NCBI): domain Eukaryota; kingdom Metazoa; phylum Chordata; class Mammalia; order Diprotodontia; family Pseudocheiridae; genus Pseudocheirus; species Pseudocheirus occidentalis. Next base: position 23,600 of record JAQQSW010000765.1, read on the forward strand.
ATATTCTTTCCCTCAAAAAATAAGTTTAACAAAGTTAAGGAATATTCTTGCAACTTTTAAGCTTTAGAGTCACAAGAATTTTCCAAAATAAGATATTTGTTTCAAATTCCATTTGTTTTCACACTTTTCTAATTAAAAAACCTGTCCATATTTTACAGTTAAATTTAGACAATAAACACTATCAGGGTATATAAAACCCATGTTTTCAACTTGGGGCTGTTTGTATCTCTGTCTTAAAGCAGGGAGAAAGCATGGCTATGTCCAATCCAAAATTTACTTTCTATACTGAAGGAAAAAATTTATATGCAATAGTGATTGATCCTTTCTCTGACAAAGAGCAACGCTTAGGTTTTTGTCCCATACCAGTGACTTGCAGTTGCAAATCTTTTGACTCTGATTTCCTAGTACAGAGACTTCATAAGGAATAAAAATGAATCAAAATTGGCAGAACATAAAGTACATACTCATGTAACCTAAGCAGCTCCAGAATCATATGGCACTTCTTAGGGGAAAAAAATATAATGAGTGGTTAGGTATTCCCCATTATTGCTTGTGTGAGAAGTGAAACGAAAAAAGAGAGAGAGATTAGAAATCACAAGACAAAATTAGGTAAAGAACCTTTTTGAAAATCAAGATACACAAGCTCCTTAGAAGTGTTCATTTAAAATCAGCAGCTAATGAGTAGCCATTGAAAAGTAGAAAGTATTCTCCTTACTATAGTGATTTGATTTGCCATCTTTGCTCCTTCAGCTTCTAACGGACTTCTAGAATTCCACTCTTCTAAATCCTATTTATGTTCTATAAGTCAACAGAAAAGTTAAGGTAAGATTCCATTTTCATAATTGTTCATAGGATCATTAATTTCGAAGTAGAAGTAAACATAGAAGTCATCTAGCCCAAACTATTATTTTAGATAGAATATGAAGAAAGTGAGTAGCAAGAATTCAATTACTTTCCCAAGGCTACACAGGGAATGGCAAGCCTTCACGTAGTCTATTCAAGTTTCCTTTTTGAGATTATGGATTTTCACTGTGATGAAACTTCAAACTTTGTTTCATTTTCAATTTTGGTATCTCTGTTGCTTAGGATAGTACCTGGTACTTAATAATGCTTGCTGAATGATTGATTAGTTTGATCCATATTACTATACATGAATAAGATGAATTTCTCTCAAATAGAAAGTGAACAAGGTAATTTTTAAAGAGGTTTGGGGTCTAGACATGTTGAGTGTAAAAGAAATGCAGTCAAGAAACTATGTGGGCCCTAAATTATAGTGTCTGTATTACTTGGAACAAGCAATAATTTTGATAAATTTTCATTTTGTTACAGGATTGGTGATGTGTAGTATGTTTCTCTTGGTCCTGTACTGACTCAGAATGTACCACTTTAATCATATGAAATTGAATTGATCTGGTTTTCACCCATTTTTAGTTGTTTATCAATTGACTGCTAGATTTCATGCCATACATTTCACTTCTCTCTTCTGTGCTATTTTTCATTCCATGTTTTTTTTTAAGAATAGACATTATACCAATGGAACATGCAAAATTGTAGCTTTTTAACAGCATATTTAATTAGAAATGTTTTAAGTGTCATTGTGAGTAAATCAAGCATTTTGAGAATCATTGAAGGACACAATGAAACAAGATCAGTCAAGATGAAAGGCAATAGTAAGTGAAGTGAAAACAGCCCTGAGAACTGACAAGTGACTGCTTCAAAATAGTTTAATTAATCCTCAGAAACAAGCAAAGACCTCAAGCTGGAGCCATGGTTAATGCTTCCTCTAGAGAGAGTCATAAGTCTCTTAAAGTTGGAAGACTAGCAAGAAGAACAATTCGAAAACCAAAACCAAAAAACTACCAACCCGTGGTATTTTTTTACTTATTTTTGTCATGGATGAGACTACCAAAGACTAGAATACTAAAGATTTGGAAAAGGTAATTTTTACTGATGACACAGTATTTCATTCAAGGCTATAGAAAATTGTTGTAAGAAGATGTCTAAGTCGGGTTATAAAACTTAATTATCATAATCAGACTAAAAAGCATCCTCCCTAAAACTTGTTTGGGGATGTTTTTTTTTACTTCCAACCAGTCTGGAAGTCTTATCTCACATTGTGGGAATGCTGAATCCTAATGAAAATAATAATGCTCTGTGAAGAAATATTGGAACCCCCAAAGGAAACTGAATATGAAAACATGGGCTTTCACCATTCCATACCCCATGAACAGTGAAGAAATTTATCCAAGAGATGAAACTGAAGAAGTTCCATTGGCCTAAGATTTGCTGGATTTAAACCCCATTGAAAACCAATGGGCTATACTTAAGCGTAGGTCTGGGAAATTGGTTTGTTTGTCAAAGTACACTTTTGATCAGATGTTATAAATACAATTTCATGTTAAAGAATCAAATAATATAAGTCAAAAAGTCTTATCAAGTTAATGCCAACTTATATAAAATGAGATTGCAGAAAAATATAGTGTTAATTATGGTATATTAAGTATTTCTTAAATATGTAAAAAAACAATTTTGTAAAGATTTTTGAAATCAATGAAAGCAATTGTTCTACTTTGCCCTCAGAAATCCAAATGTCATTGTATATAGAAGAGTTTCCTACACTGATGAAAATCCATCTAAAAACTACCTTAAGGCCAGATCGGTGACATAGTGAACTCCAGTCAGAGAGACATCAATTCCAATTCTATTTCGGACATTTACTAGTTCTGTGACATCTGGGAAAATCACTTAATTTAATCCAGCCTAGTTTCCTCATCTATAAAATACACATAATAATAGCATCCATCTCACAGGTTTGTTGTAAAGATCAATTGAGATGTCATTAAAGCACTTTGCAAGTCTTAAAATGCTATATAAATACCAGCTATTCCTAACCCAAGAACTATCCCTTCTGCTACATTTGCTTCCCTTTTAATAAAATGTTAGCACAGGGCTCATCATGGAAAATGAGACCACTTAGGGAATTTGAGCATTTTGAAGATGAATGGTCCTTTGTACTCAACTTCTTATATATGATTCTTAAGCAAGCAGATAGCTTTCAGATTCATAGTCATCAATACTAGAAACATTTTTTTGATGGTGCCTGCTTTCTCCATTAAATAATCCCAAACCAGGCATGAGAGCAATAATGTTTAATGTATGCTCTTGCTTCCACAATATAAGATCACCACCCTTTTATTTCCTCTTTCTCTAGGAAAAAAAAAAGTTCTTGTTTCCCATATGATCAGCAGTCCCTTCCCGTCTCCTGGTTTCTTTCATCATGTGCAGATTTATATTCTGAATTCTTTGAGAGTAAAAAGCTTTTGAGTCTTTGTAATTAGCTCCCCAGTGCTCAGAACAGTACATAGCACATAGTAGGTGCTTATAGGTATTGGTTGGTGCAATTATAGGGAGAGTTTTGATGGCAAAATGAGGCATGTGAAAGTATAATAATAAAAATGATAAACTTTTAAAAATATCACAAATTTTATAAAGTGCTTAGTGGCATTGCAAGTATTATTGCCTCAGTTTACCAAGAAGGAAGCCAAGGCATAGGGAGATTAGGTAATTTGTCCAAAGGTCAGTCACACTATTAGTACTACTAATTAGTATTAGAGCTAGAATTCAGACCCAGGTCTCCAGAGTCTATGTTCATTTGTTTTTACACTACACAAGAAATAAAGTAAAGGGGGAGATGGAAGAAAGCGAAAAGGGAAAAATAATCTTCCACCTTTCCCTCTATCCTCAGTATAAATCTTGCCTACTTGGTTGAAGACCAGGTGGCTTGACTTTTTGTTTCCTCACTAAAATAGTCATGGCCAAGTAAGGGTTAATGTGCTTTTCCATTGTGCAGAACCTGATTCGTGAAAATATGACTATCAGGCAGGAGAAGGAAGAAAAAAGTAGATCCTACCTCTAGGTGTTTTAGGCAGATTTCAAATCCCCCATTGCAGAATTGCTAAGGTTTCTGGATCAGAATACTTGTTCATGGGTACACTGGAACATGAATTAATTAACAAGTTTCCTAGTACACTGAGCAATTAAATTCCTCTGCAGGCAACAAACACATATGGCCATTGGTTCTGCCTCTTTTTGATCCCATTCTAACAATACATCCCTAGATAGAGGAATAATTGAGAAGATGACTGGCAACTCAGTGGTTACAACTCCGTCAACAACTCTGTGCAACCTCAAAACCTATTAGCACACTGATTTTCTCTAAGAAAAGTGAGAAGACATTCCCTGTCCCTGCATAAAAGTCACAGAGGTTGTTTCTCTGATGTATTTACTAGACCCAAGGCTTAATCCATGCTTTGGGGGGAAAATGAATTCATATCTGAGGTCTTTATTAGGAGTTATTTTTCCACTCCTTTAATGCTCTTCTCATTATTCAGAAAGCCCTTCTATATCCTCTTTGCCTAGATAAATTCTTCCCATCTTTGAAGGAGTCCTAGTTAAAGACCCACCTCCTCTATGAAGGCCATGTCGTTCTCTGCTTTTGTCTAGACACCTTAAATTTTGATTCCTAATTTTATATCCTTCTGTGTTTTCCTCCAATGCTCATGTGAGTCTTCTGTATATTCAACTTATCTCTCCAGCTAGACAGTAATTGTGCCAACAAAACATTGTATCAAGCAATATTTGCATATTTTGGAGCATAGTATTTTTCAAAACAGATTTCTAGGTATAATGATCCATGGATACTTTGATTCTTTTATACTGAAACCATTACAGAATAGATTCAAATCCATATCAATTGGTATGCTGTAGAATATATTATAGTACTTTTTGTGAAGCATAAAAACTTGAAACAACTTGTATCCTAAACCTAGTTGCATGCCCTTATTTTAGAAATAATCCAGTGAAGTACAATGTAAAACACATGGTGTTTGGAATAAAAGAACCTGGGTTCAAATCTATTCATTGTCATTTACTTGCTTTGAGCTCTTGGGCAAATCTCAACCTCTCTATGTCTATTTCTATCCTCTCCCTCCCCCTTCCTCCCCTTCTCCTTTGCCCCAGTTACTTTCCCTCCCCCCAATCTCTCTGTCTCTCTATCTCTTTCTCTGTCTCTCTATGTCCCTCTCTCCCCCTTCCACTTTAATATATAGGCACATATTTCATCCAAAATTTTGGTTTCATTAAAACTCCCAAATGAAGATAATCTCTAAAAAAAAGCACACTAGTAACTAATCTGCCGTTTTTACTTTTAGAGAGCTATCTTGGGGTCAATGAGAGGTTAAACAGTAAAGTTCAGTAGAGGTTCCCTGTGCTTCTTAGTTTTCTGGGCTTCCTTCCTGCCTTCCTCCCTGCCTTCCTCCCTGCCTTCCTCCCTGCTTCCCTTCCTCCCTTCCTTCCTTCCTCCCTTCCTTCCTTCCTCCCTTCCTTCCTTCCTCCCTTCCTTCCTTCTTTCCTTCCTTCCTTCCTTCCTTCCTTCCTTCCTTCCTTCCTTCCTTA